>MEJB01000010.1:3626207-3649158 GCA_001752375.1 Rhazya stricta | reverse complement strand
AWWYGGSKWMGGGAATGGCTAAAGATTTGGACTAGATGAAAAATAAAATAGGCAATATAAACGCAAAACAAGCTATGATGCAAGGTATTGAAGATARTGAAGTAAAAATAGAGATGATATGCTAATTAGGAAAACTATTGAAGTAGGCTAAATCAATATTGAACTTGCTCAGTCAAGTACGAGAAATAGCATGAAAACTGGCAAATAAAATCATAAATTGACTAATAAACTAGGTAGAACATATAAAGTTGATAAAATATAGCTAAGTAAAGTTGTATAAAATTAGCTAATGAAAGCAATGTAAATTAGCTAAAGAAAACAATAAGAATTAGTTGGAGAAAGCTGTATAAAGATTAACTAATGAAAGCAGCATAAGAATTAGCTAAGAAAAATTGTATAACATTTAACTAGTAAAGGATGTAAACAAATTAGCTAAGAAAACAACATAGAAATAGCTAGGAAGCTGGAAAATGATGCATTAGATTAAGTTAAACAAGCTATAAGAAATTGAAAGAAATAATTGAAATAATTGATAATGACATGATTTTTCTGATTTGTTATGGATTGATTCGAGTCTTTTATTCTTCTTGATTTCTTCTCTTTATACTAAGCTGAGATGGGTCCTCTTTCTTGCATGCCAAGTAAGCTCGAGCCGCTCCCCCCAATTCCTAGTTTGTACTTCCCATTTTTGGCCTAAGTCCTGATTTTTCATTTTGCGCTTGTAGATCATGGCCTTGGAATCTTGGTGAGGCGGCTCAATCTCTTAGCTTTTGCTTGTCCAATTGGCTATCCTTCATTGATTTGTTACGTGTCAATTGGGGGGTACTTCGGCATTCCGTTGAAGCTTTGTATGTCTGCTGATTGAAAGTCCTCCTAATTGTAGCCAATTATTTCCTAGTTGATGTATCAATCATGGTTAATAGCATTTCTTCAGTTTCGGGTGCTGCTTAATCTTCTTTTATTTAGCCCTTACAGTCAGCTATTTTCAAGTGTCAAAACATGCCCTCAAATCCTGATTTTATCGATGGAGTAAATAGATCGCTTAGATGGGATGAGAATTGATGGTGCCAGTCTTTTTGACGCCCTATTTGATTGCGGCAGATCTTGACTATTATGATTCTACAGCTATCAGATCTGTTTAGTTGACTACACTRATCCTAATCATGGTTTTTGAATTTTGAAAGGACTCTACAAGTCTCTCTACCTTCTTGAATGATAGAAAATGGCTCCTTAACGCTTTTTGACTTCTATTTGTCTTCTATTGCCTGATCTGCTTCCCTTTGGAATATTATTCCTAGTACTACTCTATTGAAGTGTCCCTTGCATCATTCAGCACTTCTGATTTCCCCTCATGGCTTAAAATGACATTGATGATCTAATAGATACCCTTCCAAGTATCGATGAGCACAACTTGATCTGCTATGATACTAGTCAAGAAAACTTTGACCTTGGTCCTTCTTTGCTCCATTCCCTTATCAATGAGCAACTACCTCCATTTATGAGCTTTTAGGTTTCAAAATTCCTTTGCATTGCCCTGGGTGATCATTAGCTAATTTGCCCAAGAAATTTTGCCGTTGGTCATACCAGCACAGTTCATATGAATTTTGGCTTCGATGGATATCATCTTGCCTGGGGAACACTTGGAGGGACTAGGTTTATTTACCATGTTATTATCATGACTGATTTTGACCATACTCTTGATAAAAACCTACTGATCGTCGTGATTCTTTCTGGTCGACTATGTAATGGCTTTGTATTCCCCTTTAGCATGTTGTCCCCTACTCTTTTGGATATTGCCACCATTCTTGGTTTGCCTATTGCGGTTCTAATTTACCTGCCCAGTATGGCTTCAGAGGTGGATGCATCTCTATGTCCTTCAATAGACAAATTGCTAGTTATGGAAATTTTACTGTAAAGAATAAGATGGACACGCCTGCGGTTACTCGCGATGAACATTGGGCCTTTTTGCTCTACTGATTGTGTAAATACATATTGTCCTTGGCTACGTTTGGGGTAGTGGCAAATTACTCGTACTATGTTTCCCTTCTCTTGGAAGGAGAAATTGTTTCCTTCATTTCTTTGGTTCTATGCTTGTTATATAGCAGTTTTTCTCAACTATTCGACGCATTATCTCTAGGGGAGGATGCTGGCAGTGTACCAGGCCTCCTTCTGGATCCTCCAACTTTGGTTATACCAACATCTGCCAAAATTTAGGATCGATCAAGTCCTCTGATGTTAGTCGTGAGGCAACAGGCTATCGACTAGGGGAGACCTCCCTTAAACATGACTTCCATTGAAGAAGACACAATATGCTAATTTCATGATGGGATTTTTGGATTGGAAGATTGAACTACAAATACTTTCAATGAAGAACTTACATGACAAATAACTTAATCAAGGCACCTACAATCTCAACCTATCSAAGARTTACTTGAAGAATCGAAGACATCTAGAGTTTTTATWTAAGGTCTASTTGTGTAATCCTATTCTAACTTCTTTTATGATTTACCGTTTAAACCTCAAAATTTTCTCAATACTTGACAAAATCATTGTAGAACTTTAGAATTAATATAAAACATTAGAAAATGGTTTTGAAATTATTCATGGTGTTAAGCTTGCTTTAAAATCATTTGAGAGAGTGATTGATTTTGTAAAAGTCAAAAATTTATATGTTCAGAAACTTTAAAATGGTGCAATGCAACTTTTGATGAACACATTTTTAGTTATGGATCGAGAGTGTATAAAATCCAAATAGAGAATTTTGCATGAAGTTTCACACGCATAGAATGAGTTTTGAATGTTAGAAACTATCAAAAGATTGCAAAGTAAAAAGAGTATTTTTTCTTTTTTAAATCATAACACTCATCTCTCTTTCTCTTCCTCTCTCATAGAGATGCCATTTATTAGGCCTTTTATAAGAACTTACACAAATTGAGAGCTTTCTATATGCAAATCTTTCAAAAGATTTGTTAGGCTTGAAAATGATAAGTCCAAAAAATGCATTATTAGTGTGATGAAGAAGTAGGCGGACACTCCATCGTCTTGATGAAGAACAATATGTTGGATTCTTCAAGTTAAAAATAATCTCCACCCATCCGAAGTCCTCCACACCAGTGCTTATGTATAAAAAATGGTAGAGTGTCATGGGGTGATAGATGTTTGCTATATTTAGTCATAGATGACATTTTCTTTCATATTATAAGTATGATAGCAGATATAGAGAGCATATAGTCAGTATTTTTTTTTTCTTTTGAAAGAAACATGAGCAAATTTATTCAATCCCCAAGCATGTTAGCCTGAGCAGGTTGGAGTACATCAAAAGGGGTATTCCCCATCCAAAATTCATAGCTATTTAAAAGACAACCCTCTAGGCAAGTTGGTGTGCAACAACATCTGTACCCCTTGGCACATACTCAATCCCATGATAGTTTAAAAGTTGTAATTGCTCCTTGAGCTGCACTAGATCTCCTAATGGTGAGAAATCCTTTTCAAACCTTTGGATTTTCTAGACAACAAACAAATAGCCAGACTCCACCATGAAGCAATCTAGCTCRATCTCCTCTGCTAACTAAAGCCCACAGATCAGCATTAGCAGCTCGGCATGCTTAGCCCCCAGTTCCGTGAGCCATTAATTCAGGTAAAGCAACCTCTATTTCCCCTTGAATGTTTCATATCACCACTCGAAGGCTAGCACTCAAGCCTTTCCAAGCCCAATCAACATTAAGCTTCATGCCAATAGCTACAGGAACCCATCGCCGACTCACCAACCCCCTGTCCAAACCTGAGCTAGGTTCCCCAACTAGCACCTCCTCATACTCACACAAATAATTATGCACAAACCTCATAGTATTATCATCCATCATGTGTTGATCATTGAACACCTTAATGTTGTGCGAAAACCATATGGCCCATAATYGCATTACTATCAACTGTACCTCCTTACCTGAGCGAAGATGTTCATTCATTACAAGGTTTACAAGGACCTCACAGATAGTTGTAGTTCCCTCCACTGTCTAAAGAAAAGACAATCTTGCCACCTGCAAAACCCGAGCAGCATAATTACATGACAAAAAAAGATGCATATTTTTCTCAATAGACCAACCAAAAAAAGGACAATGTCGCTGCTCAATATGAAATCTACGAAATAAATGGCTCCAAATGGGTAAACTTTGGCAACAAAGTCACCAAGCCTAAACACGCACCTTTAGGGGTAGCTTAATCTTCAACAGCCGACTCTAAAGAAAGCCTGTCATCCCATCGGAGGAAGAGGGATGATTATCACCCATCCTACTTCATTCTACAAATCTCATACCCATGTGATAAGCCAAATYGACTYAGAACACCCCATTCYCCTCATAATGCCAAATTAGAAAATCCTCACATGCCCTAAGAGGTAATGGTAGCTTCAAAATTTTATCCACATCACGAGGATTAAAAAGACCTGCCAACACAACAACATTCAAACATTGACGGTCCCCATGAATTAATAAGCTTACTTTAAGTTCTAGGGGAAGAAAAAGGTCAGGAGAGACCACCCTAAAATTAATTGGGGTGGATAGCCAAGGCTGCCCCCATATATCAATTCTTTCCCCGTTGCCCACTCTCCACTAAAGCCCATGTGACAATCCATGTCCAATCTTACATATGATGACCACTTCACCTCCCATCTACTCACATATGATGATCCATGTCCAATCTTAGCATCCAAAAACTCGGAGTTTGGGTAATATCTCACTTTTAAAACCCTTCCAACCAAAGAAGACGAAATACTATGTAACCGCTACCCTTGCTTAGAGAGTAAGGCAAAATTAAATTCCTCCATATTGCTAACCCCCGTATCTACTCATCTTTTGACTTACACATAGAAATCCACTCTATCCAGTACAAACCGCCCCTACCCTCTTCAATGCCCCACCAAAACTTGCGGATTAAAGAAGTAATTACCCCTCATWAGCATACRAGCYATAGAAAACAAGACATCGCATAGGTTAGAATTGCTTGCAAGATGGCCTTGAGGAGCGCTTACTTAAATGCTTAAGATAGCTGCTTCTCCTTCCACCCTTCAATTTCTTCCAGATCCTATCTCTCAAATAGTGAAATATTTCTTTTTTGGACCACCCAATCATGTATGGTAGACCCAAATACTTTCCTCCCTCGTCAGGCGCCTACACCCCAARGCATRACACACCTACACCTCCCTCCTAAGTATATCAAAGMTCTTCCTATCAAACATAACTGTGGACTTCTAGAAATTAATGGCTTGTTCAAACTCCTTTTTGTATAGACCAAGGACACCCTTCTTGCCCTTGCATTTGKRAAAGAGGCTTTAAGTAGCAAAAGACTGTCATTAGCAAACAATCGATGTTTAACTTTTGGCATCATTCGACCAATTTTTATCCCCTTAATACAACCCACTATTGGGGTCTAATTCCAGTTCAGGTTAATACACACACATGCAAATATAGTCAGCAAGTAGTAAAGATTAGTAGAATTATTGTTCCCATGAGGATAGTTTAATGGCGAAATAGTGTAAAAATTTCCATAGAAACAAATAGTAGTGAAATAGTAGTGATGTAGCAACAGTGGTCATTATAAAGAAAGAGTAAAAGAAAGTAATACAGAGCGCAGTAGAAGTTAGGCAAAAAGTAAGTAAAGTTAGAGTTAGTTCTGGAACGCTGTAGCATTGGAGAACAAAAGTGAGCAATGTCTCATCCCAAACTATTCAGTGTGCAATATAAGAAATAGTAGAAAGATCACACATATATCTATGCTGATTTTTACTACTGTTCCAAAATGTTGTAGGATTCCCTGAGATGAAGCAAGTGTCCTTGCATTCAACTCATTCTGAAATACCATCTCATAAGATTAATTACAGTTTAATGGTAATTCTTAACCCCTTAGCAATGTTCTAGGTAGATTTCACTAACTAACTAACTAGAWATCTATAGCAGTGAAAACTAGTTACTAACTGTAAATGAAGATGAGTTGTCAAAATGGATTAGGGTTGGCTTTTGACCTCTTTAATCACTAAGTTAATCACTTTGATGTCTCAAAGGATTTTTAACTTAACTTTTAAAGTTTAAATGACCTTAACCTTAGTAAATCGGCTTTACCAAGCTCTATTACCTTGATTTAAGATCCCAATAAAGTAGTTAAGAAAAGAAGTTAAGATTAACACTCCAAGGGCTAATCAACTCATGCTAAACTTAAGCTAAACTTCTCMTCATAAAATAAGATCTAAGTTGGAATAAGTAAACTTCAAAGAAAACTAAGATAAATTTAGAAAACGATTACAGCAAAGCAAGGGAAAATTATCGTATGATCTCCTCTTAATAAAGTAGTAAAGACTTACTATTTGGAAAGCTCTTGAAGTCTAAGACTTCTGCTGTAGTTTAACACTAGCTCTATCTATCTCTAGTTAACTAATTCATTTGTTCTTTGTCTATTGGATTCTTCCTTATAAAGACCCAGATATGACTGAGTTGGCATTTTTGTTGCTTACAAGTCCTCTTGCAGGCAATTGTTGACTCAGCAAGTTTTGTCTGCTTGTGTACTAGTATGGTATTTCTAGGCCCCACTGGTTCTTCTAWGRTTCAACATTTRGAGTAAGAGACTGAAGTCAAATCCGACCATCCGTAWATATCATTTTCAGCATGATCATTCATTAAATGCTAGGGATTTTTATCTTGACTTTGTCCARGTACCTCACAGCATGTTCTTAGATGTGTGAATGTTGTAGCATTATTGGCATTCCTACAAATAACTTTCTAGACCAAGCTTTTTAGCAATTTATAAGTAATACCAAGGAATATTTAAGCCATGATCATGCCAACTCCTATTTATCTAAAAAAACTAAAGGAAAATAGTACTAATCATAACTAAATTACCGAAATAATGGGCATAAAATGGGCTAAAATAGGAGTTAAAAATGTGATATATTCTAGAAATATCACCCCCCCTAGAGGGCTAAAAAACCCTCTGTAAGTTGCTTCTTATTGTATTATATACTTCAACTATTTTATCACTTATTACAAAACAAATAAATTTAGACTACAAACTCCTGCTTCCATAATCTTCACAATTTTGACATGGTATCAGAGTATTTCACCGTATTTCTCTCATTTGAATTTTTGTTTTCCTTGCATGTTTCTTGRGRGATCWTGTGATTATCGTTAGGGTGAAAAGGTGAAAAAAAAAATCCAAACAAATTTTATGATTTCAATTTTGATTTGGTTTGAAATTTCTATAAAACCAAACTAAATTGAACCGAATATTACACTTATTATTGGTTATTTAATTGTCTGAATCCAATTTATCCCAATTAAACTGCCCTATTGCTAGTATCTAAAGTTGAAAGCAGAACATCTTCTTCCACGTCTCTCTTCTATCTCTCTTTTTGACTCTACCAACCTATGTACTACACCAAAAGGTCAAAGCAAGCCACTGCCACCACTCTTTAGACTCCACCTACTCTAGTCTTCTTCTAGGGTTTCACTTGAATCTCTTTCACCATTTCTCTCACATAGAAATTAGGTAAAAGAATAACTTAATGTGTTTCTTAATCTTCTGCCCTTTCTATAAAATTTTTGAATTTTTCCTCTAATTTAGAGACCATCATAACTAAGATTATTCGATTTTGTTCTTGTTGTTATGATTCCTTAATTGTCTTATTTTTATATATATAATGATGGGGGAATAAAACTTTTATTATTTGAAGAATATGATAATGGAGGAATGGACCATTTCTGTTCTCTCTCYTTTTTTGTGCGCAAACTTATATTTTCTTATTCTTGGATATTCTTTGAAAGGCTTTTTTGTTTGATAAAACACAGTAAGTTCTCTCTTAGAGTTCTCACTATTGAATGCTTCAACGCCAACTTGTTATGCCATAATTGAAAAATATTGATAAAAAGACAAGCCAAATACCATGACTGTCAAAGCTGAAAAGATTATTGAAGGAACTATAACCTAATTTCGAATCTAAAAACTATTGTAGTAATAGCCCACATGTGATCAAAAGTTATGATAAATGTGATAATGCGTGCATTTTTTCTCATGACTTTCTAAGCTAAGTATGAGTTTTAAAAAACAATAGTTATTAGAAAGAGTTATGTATCATCATGAAATTAAATATACATATTAAATCACTTCTATGATAGGCATCAATCTGAAACAAAGCGAACTAGCGGTTTAAGATTTTTAATCGGTTGGTTGTGGTTTCAAAAATTTTCAAACAAAAATTTTTGATTTGATTTGAAAAATGATTAAAATCGAGCCATGAATGCCCTTAATCATTTTCATTCATGGTGCATTTACATAGCATCTATACTTTGTCTGGTTTCTATTTTTCATTTTTTCATCTCGAAGCAATGCTTCATCGCTGTTCAAATCTCAAACCATTCGGCATCAGATCCTTATTGTTTGCATCCTAGTGAGAGTCCTTCTTTTATTTCTATCCAGTCTTAGTTGAATGGCCAGTAATGAATCCAACCTAGGGATACCCCAAAACCTTTGGGAAAGAATCCCATGTTGGAAACGATGACTCCACTTTGGGAACTATCTACCCTATTTTAAGACTTAATTGTCATTTCTTATAGGTTGAAATCGTTTAGTATTTAATGTCATATTGATTGAGCTTCATTATTGAAGAAATCYAACTTAAACTTCGAAGTGCCTTTTCAGCTAGAATACCGTGCCACTCAAGGATATTATATGGACTTAGAATTTATATATTGGACTCAGAGTATTCCTATTCTGACATTGCTAGAATCGAGTAAAATTAGCCAGAGTTACAGCTTCTTGAGCAGGTCGGATTCCACATAAAGGACATAAGAAAATTGTAATATGTGTTTTTCAGTACAATAACATGGTTCCCACTTGGATTCTTAATGCAATATTAAAGAATTTTGGAGAAAGTTAGCAGAGCATTTTTCATATGGAGATTAATTTTGCATTTATTATCTATGGGAAGAATTTCATAGTATTTTCTAAGGTAATCTATTAGTAAATAATTAGTTTAAAAAATTAAAGATTATTTAGGATGGTCTTTGACCAATGCCACAATGTATGTGTGCCTAAATATGCTTGTGATACGTAGAAGATAGTTCAACAAAATTTAGATGATAATAGTGTAATAAGATTCCTAAAAGTTCTAAATGATAATTTTGCTAATCTGAAAGACCAAGTTCTAAATTATTCAAGTGTTTCCTATGAAAAATCAAACAAGAATGAAGAATGAATTATTCTCCCCCTATCTGTGCAAATTTTGATGTTTATGTGATGTTAAGTAATAGTATGCATGATCATGCAGTACGAGAAAGAGGTTTTGCATCTCACTTACAACCATAAAGGTAGCCAAAGGGTTAAGAAACAATTTAAATGTATATTTTTTGGAAGAAAAGGACATAAGATGAATAGGTGTTATTAGAAATTTGGTTTACCACCAAATTTAAAGGCACAAAGAGGAGATACGAATCAATCTGTAATGTTCATTCTATGGCACATAATGTAATGGGAAAATTTGATGATGATAATGAGAACAAGGAATTAGCTTTCGTTGCAACACATGAGCAACCTATGACACAAGCATAGTATCAACATCTACTAGAATTATTTACTAAATCCACAAAACAACCAACTTTATCTTATGGTACGTCTGGTCATGGAAGTGGAGATACAACTCTAAATCCTCTGTAAACATCAGCGATTAATCAAGCAACTGTCTTATCATCTAACTTCAAGGATCACCATAAATTCTTCATGTACAGTTGCTACTCTTAGTCATGTTATTTGGATTATAGATTGAGGAGCTACGAATTATATTGTATATGTATGAGTTTCTTGCTTTTGACTCCTTCGATCTTGTGAATAATATTTCAGTTCGTCTGCCAAATAGTAGTCCAGATTCAGTTCTCATAAAAGGCACCATTATTTTACATTCTTCCTCGGTTTTACATGATGTCTTGTATGTTCTTCATTTTCTTGCAACCTGATATCAATTAGGAATTTGATCAATACTGATTCTTGCTCCTTTATTTTCTCTGATGATCATCGCATTATTTAGGATACAATCAACAAGAACATGATTSGTTTAGCTAAGGTTTTTGATGTATTGTATCAACTAAGTCTTCCTTCTAATTTCTTGAAACATTCAACTYAGTGCACAATTCAATTCAAACATTGTCCCATATATCAGACCCTTCTACAATATTACATATTAGGRCACTAATCTTTTAAGTACTTGWCATTGTTCAAGGATACTTTTCCAGCAGTTACCATACCTTGTTAATGTATATGTGRAGTGTGCCCCTTAAATAAACAAAAGAAATTACCGTGAACTAGTAACCCTTTCTGTTTTTGACTTGATTCGTATAGATATTTTTGATTCTATAGGACATCTACTCTTCATGGATAGAAATAGTTTCTGACTACTATTATGACTACTCTTGTTATACTTGGATCTACGTCACGAAATCAAAAGCAGAAACTAGATCCTTCTTGTGAAATTTCTATCCTATAGTCAAGACTCAATTTGAAAAYCAAATAAAAAGTAAATGTATTTGTTCTGATAATTATGAATTGGATTTCTAATGCTTGAGTTTTACAATCAATTGGTATTTGGCATCAAACTTCATGTGTTGAATGTCCAAAACAGAATGTGATTGTCAAGAGAAAATATTAACATTTACTCAAAGTAGCTAGAAGTTCGAGGTTACATTCCAATATACTTGTTTGCTCCTAGGAATATWTTATGTTAGTTCGTTAGTACAGAATTCAATAAATAATTCAAAATGGATTATAAAATTGAATTTAGAATCAAAAGAAATGAGTGGAAGAAGATATAAGTTTATTATAAATTCAAATTATCGAGGCCTATCCAAACACAATTTTCTTAAAAGAAATTTATCTCATATCGTATAAAATATAATGTCTGTTTCTCATGATACAATGGGATTACCATAAGGGAACTTGAAATTCACCYAGTGACTAAGAGGAGAAAATTTTGTTTGACCAYAGTTTTAGAATAAAATAAAAAATAGCTAGAACAAGTAAACCAAAAGGAGAGAAGTTTRCTAAAACTCTYTGCAAAGACCGSTGAAATTTCCTGTGTAAGAATGATAGAATTTTTTGTGGAAGATTGCCGGAACCAAGACTCTGTTTATAGCCTTCAAGCCAGCTGAAACTGCTGAAAATTACTGCAGCCTTTGTGTCAGCAAAACTGTTAGAAATTATTGCAGCCTTTAAGTCAGCAAAACTGCCGGAAATTACTGACCAAAATTGTTGAAACAGCCAAGTTATTCCTGATGAAACAACAACATAAATGTACTGATTTAATGCTGAAACAGAAATAGCTATGTTTAATGCTGAAACAGCTTTAGAATTTGTACAGTTTTACTGCAGAAAACTGCTCAAAATTCAATTAAATTGCAGAAACTGCTAAGTTAAATTTTGTAGTTTTTATGGCCTTTCAGCTGCAGCTTCAACAGCCTTACAGTTGGTAAAAAACTCCCAAGTGCAATTTACAGTCACACTTTAATTCCAATAGTTTTTTAACAATCCCCCACATGAATGAAAATTGATGGAGACACAGAAGACTTGGTGATAAAGTTCAATTTTCGAATCCTGCATATGATGGGTTGATGTTTTCCTTTGAACCCTCAGTTGTGAAAGTATTTTTACTTTATTAGCTGACCAATAGACGCGATGTCCCTAAACTATTTTCCTTTTTGTGTAAACGATGACATACCTCACATAGGCTTTTTCCTGACATATTTCAATTCTCATGGTTGTTTTCATATATGGCAATGAACATACTCCTAGTTTTATGAGAGTTTCTAAGTATTGACCTCGCACAATTCACTTAGAAGCAACCCCACTTCTCTCTCACATAGGTGATTCTTTAACTAATAGTAACTCATTCTACTTTACTCAAATCTCCTATATATAATAATCATTAAAGGCACATCGCTTATCCTTTACCTACACATATCACTGTTACATCATTGGAATAGACGAGAGATAAACCCCATAATGATCTCAAGTTCTTACAATTAGGTTGTCCCATTGAACCTAGATCTTAGAATTCCAGTCAACCATGTTTGCTTTCTATTGTATTAACTTATTCTTTCAAAGGCTTAAGTCCCATTCCTTTTGATTATTTTTGCAACTAACTCTCTATTTAGACCTTTGTCAAGGGGTATACTATATTATCCTTTGACTTTACATAATCAATGGAGATAACTTCACTTGAGAGTAGTTATCTTATGGTATTATGCCTACGACGTATATGTCTAGACTTAACATTATACGTATTATCATGCACCCCTGCAATCACTGATTGATTGTTGCAATGTATGCTGATACTGGCACTGGCTTCGGCCATCTCATGATATCCTCTAGCAAGTGACGTAGTCATTCCGCCTCTTCACCACATGTATCCAAATCTATAAACTCATATTCCAATAGCGGATCTGGCTACAAATGTTTGTTTAGAGAATTTCTATGATATAACTGCACCCCCTAAGGTGACACAAAACCACTTGTGGATTTTGAATCTTTTATATCAAATATCCAATTAATATCACTCTATTTTTCAATAACTGTTGGATATATGGTATAGTGCAACCCATAATCACGAGTATAACTAAAGTACCTCTCACTATTCCTTTCCATTGGTCAGCTCTTGGATTACTCATATACCTACTTAGTTTGCTAACTGTGTAGGCTATGTCTGGTCTTGTACAATTGATCAAGTACATCASATGTRTGCTAACTCTTGTATAGTCTATTTGAGAGATACCCTCGCCTCTATTCTTTAACAGATGCTAACTTGTGTCTATCGACGTTCTAGCTATGTTGGAATCATCTTTGTTGAATTTCTCAAGAATCTTGTCGACATAATGTAACTGACTCAAGATAATTCTATCTGACCTTCTTGAAATTTTAATTCTAAATATTACATTAGCTAAACCATATCCTTCATGTCAAACCTTGAATTTAACATGCTTTTAGTGGATTTAATCATCTGAATATTGCTAGCAATAATAAGTATGTCATCAACATAAAGACATAAAATTACGTAGCCACTTRCAGTGTTTTTGACATATAAACTTTTCRCATATTCYTTGATTTTAAATCTATTTTCTACCACAGTATTCATGGTTAAACTTTTCATGCCATTGRTTTGGTTCTTGTTTCAAGCCATTGAATGACTTTACCAAATTACACATTTTGTTTTCTTGCCTTGGTGCAAAAACCCTCAGTCTCATCCATGTAGATTTCTTCATCTAAATCTCCATTTAGAAAAGCCATTTTCACAGTCATTTGATGTACTTCCAGATTTTGTAATGCTGTGATTGCTAGTATCATCCTGAGAAAAGTTACTCTCGTTATTGGAGAAAAAAGTATCAAAGTAATCAAAACCTTCTCATTGCCTATAGTCTTTTACTACTAATCTGGCCTTATATTTATCTATAGTTCCATCTACTTTTATTTTCTTTCTAAAAATTCATTTATATCCTAGTGGTTTACAACCCAAAGAAAGGTCCACTAATTACCAGGTATTTATTTCTACCTCACTTTCAATCATCTCTTTTCACTAAGGTCCTTCAGAAGAGTTCCCAGCTTCTTTAAAGCTTTGAGGCTAACTCTCTAGCATATAAGTCAGAAAGTTCGGACCATAGGATTTTCTCTCTTGACCCTTTTACTATATCTTAGCTTTATCTCTTCTTTATCTTGGTCCTGGTTATAGTTGACACATGCCTGTTTAGAAGAATTTCCTTCCTCTTTAGACTTATGTGGAAACACATATTCAAAGAATGATGTATTTCTCGACTCTAACATCGTGTCTTTGTGTATATTTGATATTTTAGACTCATATACAAGAAACTGATACGCGCTGCTTTTATGCACAAATCTCATGAAGATGAAATCCGTAATTTTTTTTTTTTTTAATCTATCTTCACCTTTTTCTGGTGTAGGTACTTGTACTTGAGTCAAACACCCCATACTCAAAAATATTCGTAGGAAGGCTTCCTTCATTTCCATAACTCAAATGAAATCTTTACTTTTCCTTTCGGGGAACCTTATTTAAACAGGAATTAGCTGACAATATAGCTTCACTCCACATGTTTTGTGCCAACCTAGAACTTAATAGCATTGCACATTTCTTTCCGTTCTGCAATCCRATTTTGTTGAGGTGAGAAATGTGTTGTAGTTTCATGTCTAATTCCATGATTTCTACACAACTCAGCAAATGGAGATATATATTCACCTCCTCAATCACTTCTCAATCCCTTAATTGTTTTATGGAGTTGATTCTCAACTTTATTTTTATAGAGACAAATTTCTCTATGACTTCATCTTTACATTTAAGAAGATACACATAATAAATTTAAGTGCTATCATCAACAAAAGTAATGAAGTACTTTTTTCACCCCTTATTTGTATAGATTTTAAATCACATACATTAAAATGTATTAGATCAAGTGGTTCAGCGATTTCTTTCAATGGACTGAAAAGATGACCTTGTCAGTTTTCCTTCAACACGAGTTTCACACTTATGTTTAGAACCAATATGGAATGTTGGTATACTATTCAAGTTAATCAATTTWTGTAAAGTATCATAATTAACATGTCCTAGTCTACGATGCCACAYGTTGGAAGACTCGAGCAWATAAGCAGAAAATCRATTCATTTTATTCATATTCGGCTTAATCGCCATTACATTAAGCTTAAAAAATCCATCAATTACATAACCCTTTCCTACAAACAGTCCACTCTTAAATAAAATTACTTTATCAGACTCAAACACCATGCAAAAGCCGRGCTTGTTCAGCAACGATCTAGACACCAYGTTCTTGCTGATTTATGGCACATATAGCACGTTGGTCAGGGTTAATTCCTTCCCAAAAGTCATCTTCAAAATCACATTTCWTTTTCCTCTTGATTARTGAGGTAACTGAATTTCCCATTTACAACTTCTCAGCATTGTTTGTCTTTTCAAGAATAGTGACAGCAAACATTACTGATTGCACCAGTGTAAATCCACCATTCTTTAGGGTTTGAACCCACCAATTTCACCTCAGAAATGACTGCTATAAGGCTCATTTCAGATGCATCATGGGTGATGTGATCCACCACATTCGTCTCATTTTTGTTGTTCTTCTTTGGCAATATGTATTTTGAGGACTTGTGACCAARTTTGTCACAATTGAAGKATTTCCCATAAATGTCTTCTTTAAGATTCCTCCTTTTAGTCCCACCTTAGACCCTTTTACAAACTTATTTTTTCTAGCTCTCGAGCTTTGGCCACGTTCAATAACATAAGCATTAGCTATAGCTGGATTATACTCCTCCTGTCTAGATCCTCAATTGTCCTCCTCAATACGTAATCTGACAACGAGATCTTGAATGCTCATTTCGTTTTCTTTGTGCTTTAGATAGTTTTTGAAATATTTACATGCTYCAAGTAGCTTTTCAATGATAACCACCACTTGGAAATATTCACTCCTAGTTATTCCCTCAGTATGAATTTCATGCGAGATTATCTGAAGCTAATATACTTGACTACTCGCGATTTTTTAGTCCAAGAAGCGAGCAACAATAAATTTCTTTGCCTCCGGCATCTTTGGTCTTATATTTTGATTCCAAGGACTCCCACAATTTCTTTGTCATTTTAATTGTTCCATACACATTGTACAGCATATTTTTAAAAAATCATGCAGAACATAGTTCGGTCATAAGAAATCAGAATGCTTCAGAGCTTGAACAACACTGACAGCTTTAACATCTCCCTTATCCTCATTGAGTTTTGGGGCATCCTCAGTCAAGAATCTAGCAAGATTCAAGGTGATCAAGTAAAAAAAAGAAAAAACACTTTTTCCTACCACCTCTTAAAATTCGCTCCAGTGAATTTCTCTGATTTTTCTCCATGATTAATTGGAATGGTTACAGCCATAGCTGTCACGGAAGCCACAACTTTCACTTGGGGTATGTGAGTCAAAATTTGGTTCTTATTCCTACCAATTGCTACAATAGATGTAGTCAAATTAGATGACATGCCTATAAAAGAGGCAAATAATCAGTTTTTCTTCTTTTCTATTTTATAAATCTATTCTTGAAGTTACTTTAAGATTGTTAGTCCGATACTACATAGTTCAATAAAGAATTCAGAATCGATTATAAAATAGAATTCAAAATTAAAAGAAAGGAGTAGAAGARGATATAAGTTTGTTATAAATTCAAATTASTAAGGCATYTGTAAACATAAAAAATTCATCCCCTATCTTATGCAATAAGACATCTATTTTCCATAATACAATCGTAAACAAACTTGAAATACTATTTGAACTAAACGACCAAGTGAGTGAGAGTAGAAAATTTTGCTTGACTAGAACAAGTAAACCAAAAGAAGAGTAGTTTTCCTAAAACTCTATGCGAAGACTGCTGAAATTTATGGTGTAAGAATCCTGGAATTTTTTCTGCGAAAGAGTGCCCGAACCAYGYCTCCTTTTATATCCTTCAAGCCAGCTGAAACTGCTGGAGCCTTCAAATCAGCAGAACTGCTAGAAATTACTGCAGCCTTTAAGTCAGCAAAACTGATGGAAATTACTAGCCAAACCTGTTGAAACAGCAAAGCTATTACTCCTGAAACAGCTGCAGAAATGTACTGTTTAATGCTGAAGCTGTAATAGCATGTTTACTGCTGAAACAGCTTCAGAATTTGCASAGTTTTTACTACAGAAAACTGCTCAACACTGCAATTAAATTAAATTGCAGAAACTGCCAAGTTAAATTCCGCAGCTCTTTGTGGCCTTTCAGCTGCAGTTTTAACATCCTTAAAGCTGGAAAAAAGAACTGCCGAGTGTAACTTACATTGACACTTTAATTCCGACAGTTTTCCAACATTTTTTAGGTCATACAGCTTCTCTTTAACAACATCACTCGTTCTCCATCGTGTTTACTTCATAAAATTTTACAGATTATAGCATGGTCCTAAATTTTTCACAATGAAATCCTTGTTGTTGTCAGAGAGGTTGTTAAATTAAGGTTTGAAAATTAAAATTCAGGCTCCGTTTGGATTAGAGTTTTTCTTTTTTAAACAAAAATGATTTGTTTGAAAAAAATTTAAATGAAAAAAGCGGAAAAATTGTGACATTTGATACTTGAATTTGTAACTTAAATAAAAAAATTTCTGTTAAAAACCTCATTTGGAACGGAAAGATCCGAGACTTGATTAAGAAACAATTGGATAAACCGCTTCAATCCCTGAGTTCTATTGGGATAATACTCAAATGTTCATCCGTCAAAGTCAATCATTTTTACTTCAATAACGGGATAACGTTATAATAATACATGGGTATTTAATGATCTAGTTCTATTATTTACTTTAATATCTAGGCACTTTTTGAATAATATCTGAATATTTCGTAATCCAATTTAATTATTTATTTTAATACCGGATATTTTGAAGGTAATATCCAAATATTGAATGATGTGTTTGCTTTATCCAGGTATTGGATGATCCTGGTATTGAATGATCCTGTTCAATTGTTTTATTCAATTTTTGAGTAACCCTTTTTCTGTCAAAACTTTGTTTTATTAATTTTTAATATTTGTATATGAGGAATTGATTAAAGACAGAGAAAAAAATTAATTATTTATAAAGGAAAGTTTATTYTAGATAATTTTTTATTTGAAAATTTTATTTTATGAAAAAGCTAAATAAATAAGTTTTGAATCAAAGCATTAATTATGTATCTGTTTGAAAAAGTTAAATAAATTCATTTTTTATTTGAAACTCCAATTCAAATAGAGCTGAATCATTTAATACAATTTAATGCTCGAAATTAAATTAATTAAAAAGTTATTATACAAAGATAATTTAATAACCTATTTTGAAAGATTTTTCTATTTTTAAATGCTTCTTAAATTCTTTTACGAGAAATTCTATTGTCCTGCTCCCCAACGTAAAATCGTTAGAATAGACGCGACGTGGCCGGCGAGCAAACCAAACAAACAAAAACCAACATTGACTGATAACTGATTATGATTGACTGGTAACTCCTGCTGATGATGGAGACAGCAGAGGAAGAAACCTCTCTCAATTCTCGACCACTCCCCGGTGAGCACTCACACTGCCACACGTTGAGTATATACACATGCAAATACTCTAGTCTGGACTAATTTTACGGAGAAAATTAAGAGAAGGATCAGTTTCGGAGTGTGGAACAGAAGAATGGGGAGGAAACAAGAAGAAGAGATGGAGAGACTCGAGGGAGGCCAAGTGGTGGTTGTTAACCCAAAACCGAATAAAGGATTGGCTTCAAAGRTGATAGATTGGTTGGAGAAAGTAGTGGTGAAGCTGGGTTATGATTCTAAACAGCCCCTRCATTATCTAACTGGGAATTTTGCTCCTGTTGTTGAGGAGACACCGCCTTGTAAGGACCTTGCTGTGAAGGGTCATCTTCCGGTGAGTTGGAGTGATTATTCGTATGTGTTGGTGGTTAAACATGACCTGCGAGACTGAATTTTGTGATTTCTTGTTCCATGATAAGAAGATCGTGACGTGTCTTCATGTCTCTGTTCTCTTGCTTTTTCAGAAATACGTGAATCTAGGGTAAATGCGTATGGATAATGCTTTAATACTTTAGATTGACAGGAATTGAAGTGAATTTTGTTATTATTATGTGTTTACTGATGATCATTGCATGTGTAACTTTTCGTTGCGTTTTTACATATTGATGAATAGAAAATCGGGCTTGAAGGTTATTTCGTTTTCTGTTTTGGAGTCAAAGCTACTATTATTGGTTAGGGAGGCATTAAAATTTAGATCCCATGATTGACTATTTCAGCCTAAGAAATAAATTTCAAGAACATCTTATAAGCCAGGCTAAATATCTTTGCTAGTTGATGAGGTGCTTCCATGCCAAATTTACAAGTATCTTAATCATAYCAAATTGGAAATTTCTTGTTAATTGACTGCAATATAGGTTGAAGTTTTTTATACATTTGTATCATTATGAGCTATTCTTTTTCTCGTCTGAAATAATCTTCAGAAAAAGTAAACATTATGCATGATGGAGATAAGTGCAAGATCTCATCCTTTGCCAGAGAACTTAAGTTTTGGTGCTGGGAGGATGGTGATTCTCGAGCAGAACTTAATATCTTGAGATGAATGGTTGATCGGAGAAGATAAGATAGAATTAAAATTGCTATCCACTGAAAGTGAAAACTGAAGGGGAGAAGCATCAAAACAATAAATTATAAACGATAAACAATACATCATGGAATCAAGCTGCATTTGCTTAATTACTCSGACTTGAAAGTAGGAAATCTTGACCTTTATGAACACTTTCTTGAGAATCAATATGGGAAATATAAAGAACCTTTTATCAAGAATTTTGTTTAGAGAACTGTATATCCAAGACGCTCATTGTTGACCAGAATTTGCAAATCAAATAAGGATCATTTCTTTAAAATTGTTTGCTTCTATTTTATTGTCTTCTATTTTGGCTATTTTCTGAGATTTGGTTATGTTAGATACTGAAAAGTCTTCTGTTATGTTATTTGCAATGCAAAAATGACTATTTGAAAATTATCCCGGATAGCATTCCAGCTTGTCAGCTATCCAACATATGGAAAATCTTCCATTGCAGGAATGCCTTAATGGTGAGTTTGTAAGAGTTGGTCCCAATTCCAAGTTTCCACCAGTCGCTGGATACCACTGGTATGTCCTTTTCTTTTCAGCGTTCCTTTCACAGGGCCTCTTGGTTTTTTGCYTCCCTGTTCATCACCCTGTAGTTGTGATTGTACTAGACTACAAACCYAGTTATTTTGTCTCTGTCTTTCTACTTCTATATTTGTCAAAATTATTGCCATGTTTATTGTTTTTGCTTCGGTTTGAATGGTAGTTGCATTAATATACTTCTCGTCAGTGTTTTTCTCCAGCCTTATTCTTATTTTTATCCTTTGCAGGTTTGATGGAGATGGGTGCGTATTTACTGTTCTCTTATTCAGGATATGCACTAAACTATTTTTGAGTTACTTGTGAACAAAGGAATACAACTGCGTCTTGTCTCTCATACATGTGATCTAAAAATAGTATTTAACCTTTTATCTGAAAAGGAATAATAAGATGGGTTATCATGTTCTATTGAATTGCTGAATACTAAGTTTCATGATCTATTTCATTAACTCTGAACTTTTTGGTAGCCTAGAGATTGGATTAAAAGAAAGCTGGAAAATTTCATCATGTTCTTGAATCATATTAGGGACAATATATTGAATAATTTTCATCATATGCTTTTTTTTCTTTTCTTTTTTCACTCTAGTAGAATTTTTCTCTCTTTTTACTTAGGTTGTCTATTTAGCTACTCATTCCCTCAATTTGACAACTTGCAAGATATGGTTTGTCTTTTAAATGTATCCATGTCAAGAACAAGATTTATATATATTTTTYCTCCACTGGAAGACCTCAATTTGATGTTGTGAGTCGCATAAASACGTGAAAACTTTTGTTYAGGTGGTAATCTAACATGTATCTAACATGCTGATGATGGTTGGACCCATTGGGAGCTATTTTCATCYGCTCTGAACCTGTTTCGAATCAGTAGAAATGAATCCTGACTGAATTCACTTTTAAATGAGCTGTCATCTAGACYTTGTCCGCATAGTGTACAATCTATTTGAATCTCATTGGAATCCTTGACTTCTAACACAGATTTGTTGGACTAGGATCATGAGGCAATTTCTTCTATTTGCCTTAATTGTTTTTTAAGCTTCCGAGAATTTGATCTTTCATGGAAATTTATGCTATGATTATCAACTTTTGCTGAAAAATATGTTTTYAACGACTTCTATATTTCTGCAGAATGATTCATGGCATCCGTATAAAAGATGGGAAAGCAACATACGTCTCTCGCTATGTTAATACTTCACGTCTTAAACAGGAAGAATTTTTTGGAGGAGCTAAGTTTATGAAGGTATATATGTAAGTTAAGGGAGTTCAGTTTTCTATAACTATAATCTGAAAATGGTCATTTCTTCTCTTCTCTCTTATGTATTTCTTTCCARTACCTTTAAAATGAAATAACAGTGTGAAATGCAAATGATTGAAGTAATTATTCAATCTGTTAACTAATTGGGAAGCTTTTGTTTCCATTAATAGTTTACGCTGATTCAGAACTTCTCCCGGTAGTCTTGTTATGTGCTCTTTCCGTAAGGTCAACCACTGAAGCATTTTGGAATCTTTTCTTTCTTTTTTTCTTAAATCAAAAATCAATTTAGTGCATTGCATCCTCAATTCTTAGCGTATCACATGCCACATCATCTGAGGTAGCTGTGATACTTAGCACTAAGAGAAGGACCAGAAAGGAAAAAACGGAAAAGGTAAGAGAGAGAGAGAGGGAGAGAGATTTGCTTCAACATGGTTGTAAAAGAAGCAGAAAGCTATGATTAGTATTGTAAGCAACTAAGATGAGCAGATGATTGTTGCAATCTTCAAATATAGTGCCTTGAAACAGTAGTCATTTGTTGATTGCCTCTCTTATTTATTTAGTTATTAGCAGTTTAGATTGAAAAGGAACAAGAGAAGAAAAAGAAGGCTAATGATTCCACTGCTGAAGTAGTGAGTTGAGCATAACGGTCCAAATGAAATGCAGAAGTGGAATGTTAAATCTAATTTGTGATATTCTTAAGCCTCTTCACGACAAATTTGTTGGCTGTGCAAAGAAGTCAAGGAATACTCTTCTTGATAACATACATTTTAGGTCAGTATTGGAGACAAAATCTGATGCACCTTTTAGGAATTGTAGAAAGCTAAAGCTAGCTATATACTACTTACTTGAAAATATACTACAGGTTGCTGATTTCTGGTAATGCTTTTTGCTAGAATTACAATATTCGTTATTCAAGAAACGATGTGTTAGATGTACCGATAAGCTGGCTAAAGATGTCTGGTTAAGACATTTAAGGTTTTACTTGGGCTGTTTAGTACATTTTAATTCTTGAAGACTGGCTCTGATAGTAGAAGTATGGTTGGACAAAAGTAAAGAAACATGCTGGAAGATGTAGGAGAAAAAATAGAGCTCTTCTAGGTAGTTACTTGCATAGGGCATCCATCCTGTATACTGACGGGAATTCCTACAGACAACTTAAATTTCATCTCCAAACAGCTACTTTATTTGGCCATTGATTTGAATGAGAACCTGTCTAAAACCTATGCTGACTAGAACTCCTGCATACAACTTAAACAGATGAACCCTTTAATCAGATGTCCTTAGGATAGATGCTTATCTAGTAAACTGGATTATAGCAAAAAATTACGAAAAGTAAAACCTGAACTCAGGAGGGAGGAGAAAATGAAAGAATGAGAATCCAATTGAAAAAAAAAAAAAAAACTATCCATGATTGGTTTGAAAAGCTAAAGTTACTATTTGGTCCATCTTGGGGTTTTATCACTTCTAATGATATCAATTTCTGCAGCTTAAGCTTTTAAATCTTATTTACTTGGTTTAATTGGGCATACCATCTATTTGTCAAGCTGATGCAGCACATYAATTGTGATTCCTATTATTGATTGCAGATTGGGGACCTTAAGGGGTTCTTTGGATTATTCATGGTTAACATGCAAATGCTAAGAGGGAAGCTGAAAGTGTTGGATATGTCTTATGGAGTAGGAACAGGTAGGAAGACCTATTCTTCACGTATTTTTGTGCCAAGGCAACGAAATGGATGATTATCTGTTTTTTATTTTTATTTTTATTTTTTTCTTTTGTCTTTTTTCTTTTCTTAGTTTAGGGGGTGTTTGGTAGGGAACAACTCAATATGCTCACGATATTTCTTGTGCTGGAGGCAGAAAGTCAGAGTTTCCTGAAGAAAACATTAAGGATATTTATCCTATCCATTCTTCCTTTTTTTTTTTTTTTTTTTTGGGGGGGGGGGGTGGGGG
>MEJB01000010.1:3609626-3626195 GCA_001752375.1 Rhazya stricta | reverse complement strand
TTTTTTTTTTTTTTTTTTTTTGGGGGGGGGGGGGGGGGGAGAAACGGGTTTTCTGGTTTGGGAGGAAGGGGAGGAGATCCTGCCAATTATATTATAATTAACTATGAATAGCTTCATACATTACTGAGAAACTTATTCGTGTATATCATGAAAAGTGTTAAATGACATATATCATGCTTTGTTCTCAGCAAATACAGCTCTGGTATATCACCATGGAAAGCTTTTGGCACTTCAAGAGGCTGATAAACCATGTAAGTATCGTTCTRATTTCCATTTCAATTAACAGCTATCATAATCAATTGATATGGAGCTTTACCAGTAACCRAGTCATTCTGTTAAATGTCTACTCAGTTCTTGTGAATCATTTACATTTCTATTGTCTCCCTTTGATTTTTCATGCTACTGGAGKTGATTCYGTCTGAAGTATGTGGAGCCTGAGATTTCAGTCCTCCAATATCTTATATGAAATTAAGATGAAATWTGTGACCTTAGTGTTCTAAGTGATTCCAGAAAGCATGGTCTTATTGGGTGTATCATTTCGCCACCATGTCTTACTTCTTATGCATTTGGCAGATGTTCTTAAAGTCTTGGAAGATGGAGATTTGCAAACTCTTGGCATGTTGGATTATGACACAAGATTAACACATTCCTTTACTGCTCATCCAAAGGTTGACCCAGTTACTGGTAAGAGACTATCTATCACACATGTAACAACACCCAATTTGTGTGTCTGAAATAATCATTTTACTCGGCATTTCTAGCTACAATAAGTTGCAATGTGATCATCCGCATGAGGCATTGGTGATAGAGCTTCCTTGCAATTCACGGGTGGGGTTTCTGATGGTCTTAACAAAGAAAGTGATGAACTTGATGATGGTGCATGTGAACGCCCTTGTCCTTGAGATAGTTTGTCAGGAATGACTTATAATAAATGCCTGTGCATTTTGGCATGCAATGGTGAAAGCTAACTATAGTTGTTTGGAGTACCGTAGCCCTCTCGTGGTAATTATCACTTGGGAACTACCACCATTGGAAGTTTCCAGTATCCAATACTGTTCCTTATCAGTTATTGTACAAGAAAGAGACCAAACTTTAACAGGTTGAGGGTGCCAGAGCTTAACCTGTCTCACATCAATAATGTAGGATTGATAATTGCTCTAAAAGACTTTGATGTTTGTACTACTAGCAACTTTAGTATAACACTTGGGATAGGGGCTTAGGCTTCAAAACATTGAGTTTGTGTCAGTGCACCAGTCTTTAATATGAATAAAACACGATCAATGATAATGAAGAGTAGTAGATCAACAAAAACCTTTTTAGTTGAATTTAGGTGCTGGAAAAATTAGTCTTGTATGGGGAAGAAACAATAGTTGATCTAATACTTCAATGAAGCGAGGCCCTGAAGACTACTTTTCACTAAGAAATGTACCGACTACATCTSCATTGTCGTCATGCCTTACTTGACCAACCCTGTGCTARAATGTGGACAACATTCAGTTTTTYGGGTGGGTGAAGCGTTTGTTATGAGGAAGTCTGCAGTTTGCATTGTCTTGCAGCAGGTATAACTGGGGCTTCTTATGCCGCCCCTTTTGAAGCACTATCATCTCCAATATGAAATCATTGCCAGAGGATCAAATTGAATTAGCTACAAGTTGAAGTATGAATGTTTTGAAAATCTCTTCTTTTGCATTTTGATAGTATATCTTCATTCATCAGACTTTCATATGCAGGTGAGATGTTTACCTTTGGCTATTCACAGACACCACCATATATCACCTATAGAGTTATATCCAAGGATGGAATAATGCAAGATCCTGTGCCGATAACAATCAAGGAACCAATTATGATGCATGATTTTGCCATTACTGAAAATTATGCAATTTTCATGGATCTCCCCTTGTACTTCAGACCAAAGGTATGGTAATTTTCCAAATAATCTACTGTTTCCTGAAATAAGAAATATCACAGGTTAAATGCCCACCGAAGACCATGCAGAGAAGATCATGCTTTGTCTGACTCTCCAAGAAAACAGGAAGATGAACACTGTACAAATTATGACTATCTATTTTCTAAATATGGGTTTTCATGAGAAATAGCCATTCTAAAAGATGAAGACTTTCCAATGGTTAAGATTACATGGATAGATGGAGGTGTTATCATATCTTAAAGAATTCTGTTGCTAAAGGCATATACTTCAGAAAAAAGAAAGCWCAGACAAACTTATTGTCAAGAATAGCTTAGAATGAGACACAGTAAACTCAATGTGAACAACCATGGATGGACTGGAATTTAACTGTTGGTGTCATCATGATAGTAGATGGCTTGTCTAGAGGGCATGTCATCCCAATTTTGTCAACAAAGAAGCAAATTTGGGATATTATTATATGTTGTCCAAAAGTAGAAGGCCTCCTTTCAAGGCATCCAGAAGAATTCTGGGATCTTTTGTGGTTCCTTCTCTTTATGCACTCTTTTAGATTATTTCTGAATTTATATAYTTTTCTGGAACTATTATTAAGGAGTCCTCTGGTGTATCYWGAATCCCCAATAACTTAGAACTTTCTTTTGCAGTATACCTTGCCTTTCCAGCTTGATTTGTCAATGTATATACATGGTTATAATATTATCCTTTTCAAGTGTATTACTCACAGATACATGTTGGTTGCATTTCTGCATAGTGACACCAATTTTTCTTACGTCTACGTTCTCCATGGGAATGACTGCAAAAGCAAGTTTCACTTAATCTCAGCTTGGTATTTCAGGAAATGGTGAAGGACAAAAAATTTGTATTCACATTTGATGCAACTAAACGTGCTCGTTTTGGTGTTCTTCCACGTTATGATAAGAACGAGTCTGCAATCAAATGGTTTGAGCTGCCAAATTGCTTCATTTTCCACAATGGTATGTGACATAATTTTCTCATCTCTACTGTAGTGATAAACTTTAACATTCGCCACTATTTCCCACATTCTCTCTCTCCCTCTGTCTTTTTTTTTTTTTTTTTTGGCTAATATATTTTTCTGGAGGTTTGTGTATGCTCTGGATGGATTATGGATCTGATTTCAGTTCTTAGATATTCCCAAAATTTCATGCCACCACTAGATGATCTTACATTTCAATGTAACACATTAAAGTTTTCCAGTTATGTGAGTTCTTTATACTGCTAATCCAATGCCAATAGATCATGCTGCATTCAGTTTTTTAGCTTTTCTGGTTAGCTTATTTGGAACCTTTGCTGGACTTCTTTTTTCCTGAACTAGCCAACGCTTGGGAGGAAGGAGATGAAGTTGTCCTTGTTTCTTGCCGGCTACAAAATCCAGAGCTGGACAATGTTGGGGGAAATGTGAAACAAAAGCTTGAGAATTTTACAAATGAGCTGTAAGGGAACTCTAGTCCATTTTTTTCCACTGCCTCTCTCTCTTCTCCTGGGTGTACCTTATTTGATCGAATTTATCAGATATGAAATGAGATTCAACATGAATACTGGTCTAGCTTCACAGAAGCAACTGTCAGTGTCTGCTGTAGATTTTCCAAGGTTGAACGAGAGCTACACTGGCAGGTGGGCTGCTTATCCTCTAGATGATTCTGAATGTCTTCTTTGAAAGTACTGCCTTCTACTTTATCTCATAGTGGAATGCATTTGAAAATAGAAAACAAACTAATAAACTTGCTCGCTGGCYTCATAAGTTTGGCTGTGTTTTGAAACTTCCTTTTCATGAAACCATTTGACATCRAAGTTCTAACTGGATGCTCTTTTGTTAATTCAGGAGACTGCAATATGTGTATGGGACCATATTGGACAGCATTGCCAAGGTCACAGGGATTATCAAATTTGATCTGCATGCTGAACCACAGACTGGAAAAACAAAGCTCGAAGTTGATGGTAATGTTCAAGGCATCTTTGACCTCGGACCTGGAAGATTTGGTTCAGAGGCTATCTTTGTYCCSCGTGAACCTGGAATTAGATCTGAAGAAGATGATGGTTACTTGATATTCTTTGTGCATGATGAGAACACTGGGTACTACTTTCCTGCCTCTACTGTACTGTACATATCAAATCTTGATTAATTTTTTCTTTTAACTTCCTGCACCAAGTACCACTATTAGGGAATTGAAATGTCTTCAACAATGAAGTTCATGAGTAAAATGAAGGAGTCATAATTAGTGCTTTGTTTCTTCAATAGGATGAGATGTTCCTTGCATTTATTTGCTTTATAACTGGAGTACTCTGAAGTTGTGAACTTAAACTGAAGAGAAAGATGGAAAGCTACAGATCCATTAACTTGAATATGCCATAGCTCTGTTTTATTTTCCTTTTGAGCTATGGGCAGAAAAATGAGACTGGTACAGCTGAACGAGTGTTGTTCGTTATGTGGCAGTCACTCTTAAAGCTCAAAGGAATTGGAGAAAATGATCAGATTATTGTGTTTTGGGATTTCCTTACATGTGTACATTAATTTATCTGTTGGTTCTTGGTGAGGTAAGGATTAGCACTCCTGACTGAAAACTAGCAAATAACTTCAGAAAGGTGTTAAAACTGTAAATTTCATCTTCTAACATCCTTGCAAGATTTTGTTATTGCATAACATCATGATATGTCGATCTGAACAAACAGATATGATTTTTGGAAAGTAACTGAGTACCTCAATCTTGGAAGACAATATAAATCTTACTATTCATATATCAATTCTGCTTGTTATGATATCAGCATTCTCATTCCCTATTTGATTATCTTTGCGTATAGGCTTTGAGGACACAGAATCAAGTCGCCATTTGATTAAATTTTCTGTTTTATTTTTAAGATCCGGGATTCATTTCCTACTTWTATTGCACATTAGCTGAATTCTTTTGGCAGTGTGTACGAAGCTGAAGTTAGTACATTTGTCTTTTGAATGGATTATTGTGGGTTCACCCTATTGATACTTTAGATAAAAATATTTAATCCTCAGGAAATTGTCAGGAAATAATAAATTTCAATTTCAATCTATTGTTGAGATCTCGAACTATCCATGATGAAGTTGAGTCCATGACAACTTGTGCAGAAAATCAGAAGTAAATGTAATTGATGCAAAAACTATGTCATCTGATCCTGTTGCTGTTGTTGAATTACCCAAACGAGTACCATATGGGTTCCATGCTTTCTTTGTAACAGAGGTTAGTCATCTATTTCTCTTTTTCTTCTCTCCATTTGTCAATTGATTTAATAAAAGTAGTAGCATGGAGTTTTCTTCTCCAAAAGCTGATAATAAAACGTAACGAAGATTTTAGGCAGGGAAGAAATAAGAAGAGTGAAAATTCCCCTAAGGAAGCTTCTGCAATGTTTGGTTAACGCATGGGAGGAAAGGTAAGTAGAAATGTATTAGTAAAAATGGGAGGAAAGAAGTTGTTAAAACATGATAAAATTCTTAGTTTGATAAATTTAACCAAGTCTAAAAAGCAATGCAGTTGTCTCTTAGCACTCGGTATGTAAGAGAGCTTCATGGTTTCAGGAATATGAAAGGGTTAAAAAGTGTCGATAATTGATTGTAATTTAGAAACAAGGAGTCTGAGTAGGCGTCGTGCAAGGGATGAAAGGAGACATTGCATATTGTGAAGAASAAAACCTGCGGGAATCAGTGTATCAGAATAGAAAACCTYTAAGTTCAGTGCATACAWTTCCATGTTATATGGATTGATCAAGTCTCGGAAGGCATATAACGATCATCCCAGAACAACTTATCGATCATGTCACTCTGTTGAGGGCTCTGACATCAGAGTTATATGCTTGAAGCTTTTGGTGCTTTATTCACCTTTTCCTGTTTCATTGAGCTTATGGTTGGAGTTCMCCTCTGATAGGTTTTTATTCAACAGGAACAACTTCAAGAACAAGCAAAACAGTGAGAGCGGAGTCCTCTCCACCAAAATGTTTGGCTACTGAAATGCCAGCGTAATGCAAATTTGGGATCAGTTCTACATCAATATTACTCGTCTAATTGCTCCTTTCACTTTAGTTGCGTGACATGCTTAAGCCAGAGACCATCTTTTTTAATTGATTGTTTCCTTAACTAGTTATGGACCTTATGTGAAATTGTGGAATAATTACTCTTCCGTACTTCCAGACAATGTAATTTCCCTCTTAAGGCCATTTTAGCCGTTCATGAACTACAATTTTAATGTCAAGTGAAGTCACACTGGCTTTGCTATATACCCCTCAATCCTTTGGCCGTGCAGTGAATAACACTGCAATAACTCGATTCGCTTCCTCAWATTTCATTGCCCTGGACAAAGTAACACGACGTTTTACCCGGAACCAAGTCTGCAATGAGATTCACATGGTCTAGTGTGAATGCCYGATCTCCTTATCTTTCATTCATGAGATTCCGGGGAACGAACCATTTTCTGTTTGTAAGAAAGAGATGGCTAGAAATTTTATTGTCAGCTCTGCAGGTTGGCATTCAAAAACCTCTTTRTTAGCACTTCCAACTTCAAAATTCATGCATACAAGAAATCAGCCAGCAGTCGGAATAGACAAGATTCACACGAGTMTTTTATATTAGATTTATGAAAGGAGCTCATTAAGGACTGTTCTCCAAAACTTAAAAAACTGATTTTAGCTTATTTAAAAGCAAAAGTTAAAATCAGCTGCTTAAATTTATAAGTTTAGGTGAATAGCTCTTATAGATGAATGAAAGCCAAAAAATTTTACACAGTAGGAAGAGGCAATATTTATCTTTTAGGGGAGTTTAATGGGCTCATATATTTTTGCTTTAAGAATGAATGTACCAATTAAAGGGCCATTACTCCTTATATACAATAAAGCATAGGGAATTTAGATATTAACCAACTCAAACATGCTCGTACTAATCCAGGACTGACGCAATCAAGATTTTCTGGATAAGAAAACCCACATCTGAAGGACAATTCCCAGTTGGCYTCTGTTCTCGGCGCTGGAAAATATTTTTTATCAATTCCTCAACTGCTGAAGCAATGTAGCATTCATCTCTTTCCATAGCTGATGCAMGAGTGGCAAGGAAGTTGCACAAGCATGCTCTATAGGTAAAGAAAACAATAACGCCCCTAGCTTCTATTTCTAGCCAAGGAATTAGATGAATCAACAAAAATAGTCACAAAAGTAACACAAATATAATAATAACTTTTTACATTTGTTGCAAAGATAAAAATTTCAGGAAATTCTACACTAGACATGACTTCTTTTTATACTGCATATTGCGTAAGTGAGTAGATGCAGCTGATCAATTTACTTGTATGTCTGAGATGGTTTAAGAAGCTAGACCCAATTTAGAATTTCCTCCSCTGTGAATTTGTCAATAAGATGCTGCACCCGTCTTGCAATAATAATATAGTGAAAATTTTACAAATAGCAAAATCGTGATCCCAAAAATTAAGATGGGCAAAACTAAAGGAAATCACCTTTTCTTGGTTTCATCTCACCTCATTTTATGATAATATTAAGAAGGGCAAAACTACAGGAAATCAATTTTTCTTGGTTTCATCTCACCTCATTTTATGATAATTGAACTCTCCCTATATCGCTGACTATGATTCTTGTATAGTATCARGATACTATACATGTTAGCGCTAGGGAGCTACAGCAAATATCCTGTCCATCTTGATCACCTCGGTTGGAGCATAACAAAATTCGCTACACAAGCTATTATGTCCAGAAAACAACCCTAAGAAAATAATCAAAGTTGCAGTTGTATGAAGCTGCCTATCAAATTCTGTCATCAAATACTTAAGATAATTGCTACTCATGGGGTATACAGCATGTTGCATAAGTATAAACAGATCCAGAACAAGACTGCTTGGTGGGAGTTTGGAGAAGAAAGACAAAACTTTGACGAGGAAGGAAAATATACGAGAAAGATCTGGGAYTTCAGGAAAGATAAACTAAATCATTTATTTATTTTCATTGTTGGAGTGATTGGGAAGCGATGGAGTGTGTTTTAATCAGTCTACKTAMGTGCTTTCAAAGTTGGAAGAGGATTTTCTTYGGCATKACAAAGTAGTACTCAAATCAGCTAATCCATCAGTACCTTAAATCACCATAACAAGTAGTATTTTTCCCAAGTAACTTCTACTTCCGGACAATATTTAGATTTCACCAAGTACTCTTATCTAGGTGGTACATCTCGTTTATAGATTACCAATCAGCCACGAGACTTTCGCCTTCCTTGATGTCACCATGACCATAGATGCCCTTGCAATTCTCCCCTTTAATGGATCATCCTTGTCTTCTTGGTATTGGTTTAGCATACTCAAATGGAAGACTGAGATGTAATTTTAAGCTTTGGCGGGTTCCAACTGACAGGAAACCTTCCTAGCCTTCTTCACAATACGAAATGGCCCCTGGTACTTCCTTAGCAATCCCAGTGTGAGGGCCGGATGCTTTCGAATTGCTGAGGAAGGAGTTTCACCATCTAGAATAGTACATCCCTAGAACATTCTAGAAAATTTTAATTCTCTACAAAGCTTACTAGAAGGCACTAAAACATTCCATARTACTAGTAATTGTTTTAGTGCCTTCTAGTAATCCTATCATAAGTATTTCCAGTAATGCTTCTAGTAAATGTTCGTGAATCCTATAGTAAACATTCCATACTACTAGCAAAAGTTATAGGAACAAAGCTTTGTTTTAGTGCCTTCTAGGGTAGCTTAGAACGAGAAGCAGAGAACACTCAGAAAGTTTCAGAGAATGTCTTAGATAATGCTTCCCGGGAGAGAGAATGGAATATTACACTTCTGAGGTGGCAGAATGAGATATCCCTACTTAGCCTTTCCTCTTCCTCAATGGCCCGAGGAGATTGTCTACATCTAATGGCTACGATTAGCCTTTTAGATCGCTAGATATTTCTCTTGGAATATTCTACCAAAATTCTGCCAAAAGTATTTTACTGGGTTTTGATATAGAATGTTTTATTAAATTTTATTTAATTAATTATCAAATAAGATTAATTAGGACGACTTGCTAAAACTTCTTCAAACAACTCTTTACCGATATGTAGCTATATATAGAATATAGAATTTAGAAAAGGGGTTTTAGACTACGATGTGTACGAACCAATTCTCATAATTCCATAATTGAATCAATTCCATACTAGTTCCAAATTAGAGGAATGTTATGGTAAAACTTCGTTTGAAACGCTAGAAACTTCTTTGCCCAATTTTCTTACTCAATATCTCATTGGAAGATTTAGCATTAAAATATTTAAATTACAAAGTTTCATTTTCTCCCATCTCAGAGAAAATGTTTTTGGGTATCTTCCCTCTGTTTGGATGTCATTCTATTCTTATTGGTCATCTTCCCTCTGTTTGGATGTCATTTTATTCTTGAACGTGTTTTGTGCATGGGTGAACAGACAAAAAAAAATACCAAATAATGCACATCTTATTTGATTTCCAAATTCACCTAGAGAGTATTATCCTTGACAYTAATCAGAGACTTCCACGTGGTGGGAACCTATGGGGGCAAGCATAAAGGCTTGCCCACATAGGTGAGCCCCTTCTGCTTCTCAAGAAGATGATGGCTTCGCAGTTTGATTTCACATAACCAAATGCAAGGGTCATACTACACTCCATTAGCWCAATAGGCAAGACATGATACAATTGCAAAAAAAAGTGCACAAACAGTCGGATAGCCGCACCAGAMATGTTTGGTAGACTTCTAAAAATAATAACCACAGTGACTAAACCCAAATCTCAAACCGYCAAAACTCAAAACTCATGCTAATATGAATTGTTCTTTATCACTTCCTATCCCAATTTCTGGTAATATAAAGCTCGGTTATGTTAAAAATATAGCAGCTGGAAAGAAACATATCCCTCAGAACGCCTAATCTCAACCTGGAAATTGCCATGGTTCCTCCACCTCTGCAATGAAATTGCAAAGGGAGCACCATTCTTAATGACAGTTTCAGATTACTAAATACTTCATCAATGGGATATGTAATCCTTACTATATATAAACAAGGATCTAACCGAAAGAAAATCTTGAAGCTAAAAATAGAAGCATGATCCAGAAGATATATTGCTCAACGGAAGAAAAAAATTTTACCACAAATTGTGATCCTTGCAGATAGAAATTTGATGATAGATCCTGCTCTGCACAATGAGTGAGGGAGACAGAGAGAGACGAGAGAAGACAGGCTGCTTCTTGGAGGTGGCAGCAAAAGATTGTCCTTTGGGCATTGTCGCGGCCCCGAATGATAGTGCCGGCGGGCACTGTTAGGGAAATAGGTTTTAAGGTTTTCCTGGAGTCCTGAGAATCTGTCCGAAAATCGTCGCTGCGGCGGGTTGGAGCAAATGTGCAATATTTGTTAATTATTTTATTTTCTTAAATTTGATGTGTGCTTTTCTAAGTTACTCTTGAAAATCATTCTATAAATGAAGAAAACGAACACAAATTCACTTCTTCCCTTCTCCTTCCTCACCCCCACAAGTCCAACCCCCACCACCGTAAAAGTTCACTCGCTTGAAACATGTAAACAATTTTAAGTTATAATTATGGTGAATTTCAATTCCGTAAATAAATTTGTCACATAATCTCAATTAATGATCTCATTTTTTCAAAATTTATAACCGAGATCTTAAATTGTGAAAAAAATCTCAATTAAAGGATTTCAATCAAATCACGAACAATTTCATAGAAAAAAGTTAACTCTTGAACTAATTAAGACATAATTATTTGATAATACAACTTTGATGATATTTTGACCTAATATACGAAGACATTAACACATAAAATTCATATTCAAAGTTAGATATGCAAAGTGAATTTAAAATATATTTTGAGTGTTTATAAATTCATCTACTTTTCAGAATTCATACTTGAAATTTCAATCTTCAACTTTATCAAATGAAACTTTAATTTTATATTTTCAAACAATTCATAAAAATATGTAAAAAATTCAATCGAGCCACTTTTTCAAAAAAGATATATGTCCTTGAACTTTATTTTCAATTAATTTTTATCCCTTGACTATTTATTTTTTTTTTTTTTTACCCCATCACTGCTCAACACAATGGTTTCTAGTGGGATAGCACTTGATACTCATCTCCTCAAAGCCTAACGATTTAAAGCTGTAAACATSTATAAAATTTGATAATTTTGATACTATTACTTGTCGCAAATTGGGACTTTTTTGCTCAGACAACGATAAAGCAAAGCCAACCCAAGATAACCGAGACCCTGGGTTTTGCCAACTAGATCAAAGCAACTATTTCTATAGAACTAGACATAAAACATATATAGGGTTGAACAGAAAAAATCAAACCGATTAATCCCAATCGATTCAAATCGAAAAATTGATTTTTCTTTTGATTCAATTTGAAGAATTTTTCAAKTTGAATCAAACCTAAAAAATRAGTCTGGTTTGAAAAAATTTTCAAATCAAATKGAATTTAAAATTTGTTATTTGACCAATACATGTATCTWTGGTACTTGAATCTGTAGGAATTTTTATTTTTATTGTTAAAATTGTGACTTGAATCTCAGAGGCATGATCTCTGATAAGCTCGAGTATGGGCCAGTGATAAGAGCTCAAGATTGGGCCTGCGGAGAAGCGTTATATCATGGCATGTGAAGAATAAAGAAAACAGGCTTATGAAAGGCATATAGAACCTGTGATCAGAGTGCAGAGAGGAGTCTTGAAGTCTACAACTTCATTGTCCCACTGTCTAGAAACCTAAGGAGTTCACAGAGTTAGTTGGAACATTTCTAAACAGAAGCCTATCGGAATAAATAAGGGCAACTGGTTGCATCCAGGGGAGAAAAAGCGTGCAGTATGAGCGTCTCAGTGCATTGGCACACGACGAGGTAGAATTCGATCTGTTCAGTATCAGTCAGTCATTTCAATCTTGCAGCTAGATTTCAGGTAAGAAATCAGAATTATTGTCTGATTTCTTATAGTGGTTAAGGCTATTAGCTTTATATAGTTCTGTTCCATTTTAGTTCAGATTATTGAGCTTTCTGTAATGCAGTATAAGAGTTCTGCATTTTCTGTTTTGAGTACTTCTCAGAATGCTCATGTTATGTGCTGAACTCCATCTGTAATTCTCTGATTCCATAGTGAATTTGTTTATGTGGCTTTGCCCATGGATTAGTCAACATATTGCTAGATACCATGTTAAATCTTTGGTGTTAATTTTCTTCAGCATTTCTTTTACTTAATTCCTATATCTATATTGCAATCTGTCCAACAAACTGGTATCAGAGCTGAGTTTCTATTATATTGCAAAGAAGATGGGTGGTAAAAGTTTGAAAATTGATAAGTTCACTAGGAAGAATAGTTTCAATCTTTGGCAAATTAAAGTTAGGGCATTATTTAAACGAGAAGGTCTCTGGACACCTCTGCTGAAGCCTACACCAAACCCTCTACCAGATAATATGAAGGCTCACTCAACTCTGATCCTGTCTTTAGAGGATAATATCATCACAAAACTCTCTAAACAGAACACTACCGCTGGGTTGTGGTGCAAGCTAGAGAGTCTCTACATGACTAAGAGCTTGACCAACAAACTACTTCTGAAGCAGCATTTGTTTGGACTTCGAATGCAAGAAGGTACATCCTTGGAAGATCATTTAGATCGATTAAATTCAATATTATTAGACTTACGTAATATTGAGATTAAGATTGATGATGAMGATGCTARATTAATACTACTTGCCTCTTTACCTCCATCCTATGAGAACTTTAGAGAGTCTATGACTAATGGAAAGGACTCTATAGCATTAGAGGAGGTTAGGTCCGGTCTTCATAGTAGAGAAGTCCTGCATACATGTAGTGGTCCAACTCTGATGGTCATGTTGTTGGACTTGTAGCCAATAGCAATTAGAGTTCTATTAAAATTGGTAAGAAGAAATTTCTTAAGAAACCAATAAAGAAGGAACCAAAACCTGGAGATACATGTAACTACTGTAAGGAAAGGGGTCACTGGAAAAGTGATTGTCCCAAAAAGAGGCAAAAGAAGTTTGGAAATGCATCTGGTACTGTGGCTGTTGCTGAAGATGATACAATATCCGAAGAGGATATTGCACTGGTTGCTGATGGACACACAGATTACACTGATGTATGGGTCCTAAATTCTAGAGCTTCATACCATACTTGTCCTAGGAGAGAGTGGTTCTTGACCTATAAACAAGTGGATGGCGGAAATATTTCCATGGCCAATAATACTATTTGCAAGGTGGTTGGGATTGGTTCAATTAAGATTAGGACACATGATGGGAAGTTCTGTACCTTCAATGATGTTAGACATGTTGCACAAATGACAAAGAACCTTATATCCCTTAGTCTTATAGATAAAAAGGGATTTAATTTCAAAGGGGACGGTGGAGTAATACATGTTTGCAAGGGTTCAAAGGTGATTCTGAAGGGAATTAAGCAAGGTACCCTATATCTCTTGCAGGGTGCCACACTTATAGATACTGCATCAATTGCTTCCTCTGAAGTTGATAAGGCAGATATGACCAAGTTGTGGCATATGAGACTTAGACATATGAGTGAAAGAGGAATGCAAATCTTGGCCAAAGAAAGTCTTTTATGTGGGCATGAGGTTAATAACCTTAGCTTTTGTGAGCATTGTGTTTTTGGAAAACTACATCATAGCAAGTTCACCAAAGCAATTCATAGAACAAAAGGCACACTTGACTACATCCACTCAGATTGTTGGGGTCCTTAACGTGTTGATTCCTTAGGAGGTCACAGATACTTTCTGTCCTTGATTGATGATTACTCAAGGATGACTTGATTGTTCATAATGAAGCAAAAAAGTGATGCATTCAAGCATTTCAAACAGTGGGAAATTCTAGTGGAAAATCAGACAGGGAAGAGGATCAAAAGGCTGAGAATAGATAATGGCTTGGAATTCTGCTCACTCGAGTTTGATGAATTTTGTAAGAGTGAAGGGATTGCTAGACACCATACTGTTATGCATACACCATAGCAGAATGGTGTTGTAGAACGTATGAATCAAATACTACTGGAGAGAGCTAGATGTATGCTCTCAAACACTGGACTAACAAGGTCATTTTGGACTAAGGCAATTAGTACAGCTTGTCATCTGATTAACCGAAGTTCAAACACAGGCATTAATTTGAATACTCCCTATGAACTGTGGTCTGGAAAGCCTGCAGATTACTCAAGCTTGAGAGTGTTTGGTTGCATAGTCTACTATCATGTGAATGAGGGAAAATTGGAGCCAAGAGCAAAAAAAGGAGTATTTATGGGCTATGGTGATGGCGTGAAAGGTTATAGAATTTGGTCACCATCTGAAAGGAGGGTCATCATAAGCAGAAATGTTGTATTTGATGAAAACTCCATGCTTAATCCTATTTTAAATATTTCAATTAATGCTTATGTTGATGGTGCTGAGAAGTAGGTGGAGTAAAAAGAGAATGAAACCAGCTGTAATGTTGAGGACGGCATTTCTCAGTCATATCCAGACACATCAGTTGCTTCACCCTCTATTGAACGTAAAAGTTTAGCTCTTGATTGCCCTAGAAGAGCAAACTATGGAATACCTCCTACAAGGTATGGTTATAAGGATATGGTGGCTCATGCCTTACAGATTGCAAAGGAGGTTGATCCTCATGAGCCATCTTCCTATAATGAAGCTGTGACTGGTACTGAAGCTACTCAATGGTTGACTACCATGGGAGAAGAGATGGAATCACTTCGAAAGAATGAAACTTGGGAGTTGGCTAGAAAACCATAAGGAAGGACAATAGTGACTTGTAGATGGCTGTTTAAGAAGAAAGATGGACTGTCACTAGCTGCGGGGATCAAGTATAAAGCTCGAGTTGTTGCTAGAGGTTTCAGTCAAAGAAAGAGAGTGGACTACAATGAGATTTTCTCACCGGTGGTCAGACATACTTCCATCAGAGTACTTCTTGCTATAGTTGCACAACAGGATCTGGAACTTGAACAACTAGATGTGAAGACAGCTTTTTTACATGGAGAGTTGGATTAAGAAATATACATGACTCAACCGGATGGTTTCCAGGAACCAGGAAAGGAAGACCATATATGCAAGTTAAAAAGGTCCTTATAAGGTTTGAAGCAATCCCCGAGGCAGTGTTACAAGAAGTTTGATAGCTACATGCTTCAAGTTGGATACGTGAGGAGCCTTATGACAGTTTTGTATGCTACAACAAGGTTAAAGATGGATCTTTCATTTGTCTAGTCTTATATGTGGATGATATGCTATTAGCTGTAGTAAACAAGTCTGAAATCCATAAATTGAAGGGGCTGCTTAGTGTAGAATTTGAAATGAAGGACTTGGGAGTTGCCAAGAAAATTTTGGGAATGGAAATCTTCAGAGACAGAAATCAGAAGAATCTCTTCATGTCATAGAAAAGCTACATTGGGAAGATTTTATCAAGATTTGGTATGGTTGCTGCAAAACCTATTGATACCCCTAGTGCTTCAAATATATATCTGTCTGTGGCATTTGCACCTAAATCAGCTGAAAAAAAAAGAATACATGTCCCGTGTACCTTATACTAGCGCAGTTGGAAGTTTGATGTATGCCACGGTGTGCACTAGACCTGATCTTGCACATGCTATCAGTGTGGTTAGCAGGTTCATGGCAGATCCTGGAAAAAAGCACTGGCAAGCTATGAAGATAAGGTACATCTAATGTTGGTCTCAGTTACGGAGGAGATAACCGGTGCCTGATTTCTAGTTATTCAAATTCTGATTATGCTAGAGATGTGGACAGCATAAGATCAATGACTGGTTATGTATTCACTCTTGGTGGTTCTATTATGAGTTGGAGAGCTACTTTGCAATCCACGGTGACTTTGTCTACTACTGAGGCAGAGTATATGGCACTAACAGAAGTTGCCAAAGAGGGAATTTGGCTAAGAGGATTGGTCAGTGATCTGGGGCTACATCATGATTAGGCTATAGTATATTGTGATAGTTTGAGTGCAATGTGCTTAACCAAAGATCAAGTTCATCACGAGAGAATAAAACACATTGATGTGAGGTACTATTTTCTAAGAAATGAGAATAGAATTAGAGTAAACAAAGTTGGTACAGCTGACAACCCAGCTGATATGTTTACAAAGGCCATTCCACTGAGCAAGTTTCAGCATTGTCTGAACTCGCTCAATGTTCAGGACTGTTAGTTGCCCGTGGCATGGCAACATCTGAGACAAAGCCACATCTGTCACTATCTGGAGATTTCTGGCATTTCAATTATATCTGATGCAACTCTATTTATGCAGGATTTGAAGGATTCAAGTCAAGGTGGAGATTTGTTAAAATTGTGACTTGAATCTCAGAGGCATGATCTCTGATAAGCTCAAGTATTGGCCAGTGATAAGAGCTCAAGACTAGGCCAGCGGAGAAGCTTATATCATGGCCCATGTGAGAATCATAAAATAGACTTTATGAAAGCCCATACATGAAACTTCGGATCCAGAGGAGAGTGGAGTATTCAAGCTATCTTCACTCATCTCGTAAAATCTGAAGACAAAGAGTTAGTTGAGCAGGTGAAAGAGAACTCGGGAAATAATGCAACTGTTTCCGGAGGAGAAGGGAGTGGCAATTAGAGCCAGTGTGGTGT
>MEJB01000010.1:3541624-3605346 GCA_001752375.1 Rhazya stricta | reverse complement strand
ACCTTTTTTACTATAATGATCAGCTAGAAAAGGCAAGATTCGAGGTAAATATTAACACTCGAATTTATTCTATTGAAAACAAATGAAATATTAGCCATACCAAATCTCAAGAAAGGGGATGGACTGAGGTAATCGACATAACATAGCTAATCTGCAGACTTAGCTAGCCGACTAAAGCAGACCATCCGAGAAATCAGCCGAAATATTCAGCTAAGTCACAATCGACCGATCAACTAAAAGAGGCATGGGTCCAAGCAAACAATGACTTTCCTTTTAAATATCTTGGACCGAGTTTTAAGGARGCTACACCCTTACATGATCCCATGAATTTTGAGGGGTATATTCTCATGGATAAGAAAAGATGAAGTACTAAACGGTTAACATCATGGTTTCATAGGATAATGGARATAACCTTTTTGAAGGATTGGCAAAAAAGTATAAAAGTGAGGAAGAAAATAAAAAAAGGTCTCCAATCCAATATCAAAACCTGCATTTATATTCTTTTTCTATGTTTAGAAGCTTGTTTTCAATTTTTATGTACAGTTTTTCTTACCACTTTAAGTCATCACTTTAAGTCATTGAAGCTAATTTCAATTTCAATTATTCTTGTTCGTGACAGATTAAATGGTGTTTAGACTCTATTTTAACGTTTGGCCTGCCGATCAAATCAAATTCGAATACAAATTCCCTTACTTTTACCTTTCAAACATCTAGTTCACATTCTATTTAAAAAGTATTTTTGAGTATCTTGAGAAGTCACCTTTAATAAAAGATGTTACGAATTCAATAATGCCTAACTCTAGATCGACAAGATCCTATCATTTTTTATTCCTCATCAGTTGCATTTATAGTATTGTGCCCTAAAGCATTATTTATTTATAATAGTCTGACACTTATAATAGAACTACTATTGAAATTATTTCTCATTATGTCCYTTTATTAGTTGTTTATTCTTTTCATATGAGTAATGATGATGAGATAAACAAATAATTAAGACTAATAATAAAGTCGTTCCTAGCATAYGATTATTATTGAGGTAAATTATAATCCGTAAGGACTAGTCTTGTTTAAATTCTATATAATCAATTGTAGAGATATTAATGGAAAGAAAAATGATGAATTTCYTGCCATTATAAATAGAAYAGTTATTTATAGAGACAAATAATCTTGAACACGACTTAAACGAAATGAATAAGTAAATAGGAAATTACTTATCATTGGATGATGAAGTTTTATTTCTTTGATTTGAAATGATATATGTTATCATATTTCCTTAGTTACGACTTACTACTATTGACCACTCCGAGTATATGGGAGTACAAGATAGTTTGTAGTATTAGTATAAGATATATAAGAACATGAGATCATGCAATAAGAAACCCATTATCTCTTTTGCATGAATGAAAACTAATATTTTTACACGATCCTGCTAGGATTCATTTTTCCTTCTTTTATTGTGTTTCCAAATTCTTTAAAGTGGATTTCGATTAAGGGTCTATGACAAATAATTCTTGTTGGATATATCAAGTCTAACGAATTCAAATGGGGTAGTATTTGCCATATATGTAATTCTACAATAAGAATAAGGGACAACATATATTTAAATTACGTAGAGGCATAATAAGGTAATTGATATCAACAGGAAGAATTACATATTATATCACAAGAGTATTTTATTTTTTCTCAAAACAAGTACTACTTCAGGAGAATAATAATAATATATTAAGGAAATTATTGATTCAGTCTATTGTTACTTCAAAACCAATAGTTCAACATTTTTCAAAAATATTTAAATTAAAATATACCCTTTAGGAGTAGATAACATTTAACTTATAAATAAATTAATTTAGAGTAATAGTTCAATATTCTCTAGGAATACTTAAATGATAATATACTCTTCAAAGTATAGTTCAATTTTTAAAATAATAATTTAATATTCTTCAGGATATTAAGATCATTGTGATCACGTTCTCCAAGAACAAATAATGTTAATAACTAATAAATAAAATTAAATTATTTGTAACAAATTGAGTACCAAAAGCTTAATAAAATAAAAGGAATGATATYAATAAAATAAATATCTTTTATAACATCGCCAATACATATAATTAAATTAACAAACTAGCATAGCTGATCCCATAAAATCATGATTCCATGAAAACAATAGCTAAGCATGCATAATAAAATGGATGCTAAAAGAACAATAAATAATAATAATAAAACATAAAAAATAGCATAATAATGCCAGAAAATTCCTTTTGGTATTTAAGAAAAATGGCAAAATATGCATAGCAACTTACAATTATGAAGTCGATCCATAACAACATCAAAAAAATATATATGCASTCAATATAGAAAAACAAGCATTAGTCCCTTGTAAATTAGTACTAAAAAAATTACACATACTCAATCTATTACGTAATTTAAAGCGATAATAAAAAAATAAGTGGTAGCATAATTAGAAAGAACTAACATTTTGGCACATCCATCTTTCAAGGCTACTACGTCTTTTGATTTTTCAATTAGTGCGTTTAATTAAAAGTTTGATAGGAGTATATCACTCGCATTCAATCAAAATTAATAGGAATAGAGGCTTGTGCTTAAAAGCTTTAACCTTTAAGGGGTACAGTAGTAGCAGGGAATCGTGTTGATAATATGTTATAATTTGAGAGGGCAAAGGAAAAGAGAAGTAGYGACCAAACTTTGAAGAATTACCATTACTCTTWATGTGAAGCAAGACCRTCTACTATAGAGGTTAAACCCTAWYATTTCTAGAATTTCAAYGGTAGAAATSTCATTCACTATATATATATATATAACAAATTAACATTTTAACAACAATRTACCTTAAAAATGARAAAGACAARAATTAGTYAGAAATGAAATAGTAAATTAAAAAGAATTTGAAAAATAACAATAGTTATCATAAATGGAAAACAATAAGTAGAAACAAACTAAAAAATGCAAAAGAAAAAATGGATCAGGTCGAACTGGACGGGTCACATGGGATACTCCGGTGATCCATGGACGAACCACATGGACTCGGCGTGAATCGAGCCTTGGGCACGCCAAACTCTAGTATGGCCCAAGGCCTGGGTCGCCCCGAGCTCACCGACACACAAAATAGCCCGCGATGATCACAAATTATACAATTGGGTGGAGTGACCTGCTCATAAATTTTTATGAAAAACTAAAAACATAAAATCTACTTCAAAAGATATTAAGTTGGAATTGAAAAGAAAGTTCATCGTTATCTATTTGTCGAATATTCTTTAAAATTTTTTAAAGAGAAGTTAGAGAAATGTGATTTAGAGAAATGATGGAAAGGGAAAGAGATCCTGAGAAATACCTCAAAAGGCTAAGAGATTTATTTCAAACCGCGTCCCTCCTATCAATTAAAACTTCTACACTACATCATCTCATAATTGGTGCTAAAAGAAAAAATAGTGCAAATTGTCATTAAACTATTTACTTACATCTAAAAATGTCCCTCATCTTTATTTTTAAATTATTTTGTCGCTCAATAATTATCGAGAATTTATTTATACCCTCGGGTCACCCAACACGGTGTTTTTAGGCCAGATGAGTCACATGTTTCTCATGTAACTCTCATTTTAAGGGTGTAATCATTCTTTCATGTTAAAAACAAAAGGAAGGGGAAAAAAAAAAAAAAAACAAGGAAGAAGAAGATGAACATCAACATTGAAAATATTGAAATATGAAGATTTCATGGTCATTTTCAATCTCCCCATGGTATACGCCGCCCATCACTTGGCCTCTCAGATTCTCCATCAGCCCTGTTCTCGCCCCCTATTCAGATCCGCAACTGAGCTCCTCTTAGTCACTCCTTCGTTCAACGCATATTCGAATCTAGTTCCAGATTCAGACTTCATACCATAAAGCACTGGCGGACCTACAATGGGGCATCGTGGGGCACGTGTCCCACCAGCTTTTCCCGAAAAGAAAAGAAATTAGTTTTAGTAGTTTTAGGTTTGTTTTAATGTTTTCTCTTTACCCTCTCTCTCTCTCTCCCTCACGTGTTCTCTTCCTCGCAAAATATCTCTCTCTCTTTCTCAAACCCTCCCTCACCACTCCTTCGAAGAAGAAGACAGCGGTTGTGCGTCTGCTGGCCACTAGCGGATCCTCCTCTTAGTAGCGCCAACAAGCTCTCTTCTATTTGTAATGGTAAGTTCAATCCCTCTCTCTATGTCTCTTAATTTTTCTAGGTTTTCTTTAATTTTCGAGTGATTCCCACTGCTTTTTGTGTTAAGTTGTGGGTGATTCTCACTTTCTTTCTTTAATTTGTGGGTGTGATTCCCATTGTGCTAAGCCAGAGGTTATGGTTCAAGTGTCTTAAGAATAAATCATGATGATCATTTTAAGTAAAATCATTATGATGTCTTACATGACATTAAATGGGGAACGAATTCTCATATCCTGAAGCTTCAAAGGGAACGTTTCATATAAAAACTCTGTTGCCACCGAGCAATTTACTTGGATTTTGGGCAGCAAAAGGACAATTTGGCTCCAAAATGTGTGAAAGGTCAATGTCATCAAGCATCTGCAGAAGAGCTAAATCACAACTTTATTTATTTGGAATTGTATTAATGATTGCTCAATCTAAAGAAATAGAGTTAGCTCCTAAAAGACATTGCTTCTTGTCTGATAAAAAATCTTCATATTTTGCTTGCAAAGTGCATTTTTGGATCTACATCATAATATTTTCCTTTACAGGTTTCTTTCAATGACGGTTTAAGACATGTCTAAAAACAATAAGACAATGTTGAGAACATAAAATGGAAGAAAGCTTCAAAAAGTAAAAAGTAAACAAAGAATACACCACCTAATAGAGTTCATCAGAAATTAGCCCATTCTATGAGCAAACTGGACATGATAGTTAAAGTCACCTTGAGTAGTAACTGCATTTCCTAATAAGTATCCCTAAACCCATTTGGGGGATGTTATTATTAGTAATAGGATCTTCTCAACTATTCAGAAGTATTTGTCAATATTGCTAAACTTTTCTTTACTTATTTGATTGTTTCGTTTTATTGATTTAGTCATAATGCCTCTTATTGATTCTTGAATTCTTTAATTTTATATTTCATACTAAAGAATGTTTTGTTATTTGGTTTCTTGTGAAAATTGTATAATTTTGTTGATTCCTAATCTTTTTATACATTTTCATTTTTTTGTACAGTTATGGATAAATTCCTTATTAAACATAAATCTGCGTTTTGTTTAGAACAAACTAGTGAAAGCGATATCAGGGATAAAAAAGGTTGAAATTGGAGATGAAAAGGGTGTTGAAATTGATACAAAAATGGATGTTGGAGAGGGTTTAGCTGAAACTAATGTCAGGAATGTTAGGGATGAAAGACCTGAATTCGACATTGAACAATTGCCTTAGAATCCTGAATTGAAAATTCCAATACAAAATTGTGATGTCAATGTTAGAGATTTAATTCGGAGGACATATATTCAAAGTGGTCCTTGTCAACCTACAAGCCATGTATTTCCAACCACAAAAATTGGTATGAAAAATAGGCTATTTTGTGTGTCATGGTATGACCAGAATTTTAGTTGGTTGTAGTATAGTGTAGCAAAAGATGTCGTATTTTGTTTATACTGTTATGTTTTCAGTGATGGATGTCGTTCATTTGTTAACAATGCACTCTCAGACTGGAAAAAGAAAGAACTCATAGAAAGCACGTTGCAAAATCAAGTAATGTACACAACTAGGCTCGAATCAAGCATGAATGTTTCAAGGATCAGGGACACAATATTCTTGTCTAGTTAAGCAATCGAATCAAGCTCAACATGATTACAAATTCGGTTGAACGCGTATATTGATTGTGTTTATTTTCTCTTTAGACAAGGTATGGCCTTCCGTGGACATGATGAATATGAAGAGTTGATCAATCAAGGTAATTTTCTTGAGTTTTACACTAGTTATATGATCATAATACTGAAATTAAAGGGGTAGCTTTGAAAAATGTGCCTGAAAATCTCAAATTAACATCTGCACAGGTTCAAAAAAAATATTGTAAGTATCATTGCTTCTACAATTTTAAATATGATTATCAAAGATATTGGTGATGGTTTATTTTCTATTCTTGTTGATGAATCCAGTGACATCAATGAAGGACCAAATATCGATAGTATTTCATTATGTGAAGAATGGGCGAGAATTGGAGCATTTTGTTGGTGCCAGTCATGTATCAAGTACTACAACTATCTATCTTAAGGCTGCAATTGATCAGTCTAATTGATTTGATGATTTTATGGAACCTTTTGTCATTTATGTCATTTAGTCAAATTCTATACCATGGACAAAGGATAAAACTTCAAATCCAATTCTTTTTTCTTGAGCCGTATGAGAAGAAAACTTCCTATACGTTTCTAGGGGGGGATATATCTTCTATATAGAAATCCTTCATGAATATATCTTCTATAGAGAAATCGAAGGGCGAGCAAGTTTCCAATTCAGAAGGAAAATTTGTTGGAATTAATCAAAGCCTTTCGATCCAAAGTGTATCACGCGGGAATCAATCGTCCGTATGATTCTTTGATAGAAGGAAATCACAAAAAGGGGTATGTTGCTGCCATTCTGAAAGGATTAGGAAGCACCGAAGTAATGCCTAAACCTAATGATTTAAAACAAAGATAAAGGATCCCAGAACAAGGAGACACCATTTTAATCGTCTCACTAACTGGGTAAGACTTAAGAATCGAAATAGATTTTAACCTAGATTTTAACCGAGACAAACAAAAAAGGAGGAAAGACCACTCAATAAATGAAATTACATAACGATTTCTCTTTTGAATTATTTGGGAGTTATCTAACTGGAGTTATGAGTACGAATGGTTTCTTTTTCATTTTCAAGAACGAAGAAGAAAAAATTATTCCCCAGGCATAGTTTAAGTATCTCTAATTAAGAGGTCAAGGATATGACAGAATGAATAATACTCTAATTTAAGTATTATGGATTGAAAACACTTATATTAAATGAAAATCCAAGTGCTCATTATATTCAGTGCTTTGTTCATCTACTACAATTAGCTCTTGTAGCTATGGCATAAAATCATTCGAAGATTGAGACGTTACTTACTTTGGTGCATAGATTGGTGAATGTTATTGGAGGTTCAGCAAAACGAAGTGATCTTCTTTGAGAGAACAGAGACTGAAAATTCTTGAAGTACTCATGTTGGTGAAATACCAAGTGAGAATGGTCTCAATCAAGAAACTACCCTTAAGCGTTCTGGTGATACACGTTGGGACTTTGCTACGAATGTTTAACTAATCTGATGACCATGTTTTCATCTGTAGTTGAAGTTATTGAGATGATTGGTACTGACAGTACAAGTACAGGAACAAGAGCTTATGCATGTCTTTTACTGGAGTTGATGTTAAAGTTTGAACATTTAATCTACATCTCAGGAAGAAGATCTTGGGAATTTCAAATGAGTTGTATAAAGTATTACAAAGGAAAGATCAAGATATTGTCAATGCTACGAAATTAGTGAAGTACATAAATTACAGCTCCAAACATTGAGGGATGATGGATGGGATTCTTTTATTGAGATTGGTCTCATCGTTTTGTCGCAATAATTTCCCATATGGAGGAAATGTTTAGGCAGGTGACATTGCACCACTATCATGTTGAAATGTTTTATGTCATCATTGACATGCAACTTCAAGAATTGAATAATCATTTTTTAAAGGTGAATAGTGACCTACTCATTTGTGTTGCGAGCTTGTCTCCYAATAAATCATTTGCTAATTTTGACAAGAATAAATTAATTCAATTATGTGGATACTATCCATTGGATTTTGATGCACGACATATCTTAGAATTTGATGATCAACTTGATGCATATATTTTTGATATGTGCATAAGTGAATAGTTTCAAGGATTGCAGGGTCTTAGTGAACTTGCACATGGATTATTTGCAGAAAATAAGCATCAAGTTTACCCAATAGTTACAAGCTTTTGATATCAGCTTTAATTCTACGGGTGGCTAATTCTACAGTCGAGAGAGTATTTTCTGCAATGACTTTTGTCAAGAGTCATTTGTTCAATCGAATTAGAGATCTTGATTGAATGATAATTTAATTGCATTTGCTGAGAAAGATGTATTTGATATTATCGAGAATGATGTAATATAGAACATTATCAAAGTATGAAAACGCGTAAGGATAATTGTAATGAAATATTCTATATGCTTTTATCAATATTTTTTTTGATCAATGTTAATTGAGCCCCCAACCTGTTTTCAAAGTCTGGATCTGCCATTACCATGAAGGAAGCAAATATATACTGTATAGATTTATTGCAGATAGAGATATGGAGAAGAAGATGATGGCACTTACGTCTTTTGCAGACAGAGAATATGGGGAAGAAGATAATGGAGATTATGTTTTTTCTTGCAAATAAAGATATGGAGAAGAAGATGATAGAAATTATAATTTATGTTGAAGATGGAGATTTGGAGAAGAAGTTGACCAAAGTACAGAGTTGGGAAAGTCGCAGATGAAAATATAGTTATTGGTAAAGATGGGGAAGGTGAAGATGAATTGAATGAAAAACTTGACTAAATCAAGATTCATGGGGAGATGAGAGTGGATGAAGATCTTCATTTTCTTTTTTCATCTTTCCATTTTTAACATGTATGATAATTATATATTTAAAATGATAATCAGATAAAAAGTACATAATTCATCTGATTGAAAATTGTCCTATTGGTGAAGAATGTAAATAAATATTTAAAAATTATTTCGTAATAAAAAATTTAAAAATAAAAAGGTAAAAAAAATTAAATAGACATAAAGAATATAATGACAATTTGCGTCATTTTGCCGCGCTGAAATAACCAAGTTCTATTATTTTTTATATTTGAGAATATCGATAACATAATTCAAAACAAGTAATAGGAAATTAACCAAAACCGGTAGAAGTAATTGCACCAGCAAATCACCTTATAAAGAAACTCTAAGCTCCTTTCTCGCTTGAACGGATTGAAAATTTGAAGTTCTGATGGTAAACTTGTCTACTTTTTGGGTTAAAACTGATAAAAAAAAAAAAAAAAATGTCTAGTTGATCTATTGCGCAGTTCTATTACACTTAAAAGAGCTGTCCAGGCCGCCTGACATGCCATGTTAACTTAATTATGCTCAAACTCTCCCAAATCGAACCGCAATTCAAGTGGATTTAAAACCATAATGAACAGTAGAGCTTGGTCAGGGACACAAACTTTTATCTCCTGTTATCAGTCCATCTGTACGTTACATCCCTATAGAAAACCTACTCCCAGAATTTGGAACGAACAACAGATCACAACAGGTCGTGCATGCTGAGAACCAACTAAAGCACAATCACAGATCATCTATATCAAACTGGCAACCAACAAAGATCCCTAAAGTAAAGGCTATTAGTAAATAGAGTCTACAGACAACYTTGATCAGAGTCAGAGTTGGTCGAAACTTCTTTGTCTCGAACAGACAAACAGTAATTCACACGACTTGAAGTTTTCAGAAACTTCATTGTTTGAGAAGCCAAATCTAGGACTACTCCTACAAGTCTGGTGTTAATGTACAGAGAAAGAAGGATGCAAGAGAAATGGAAATAAACGGCAACTGACAGCTGAAAAAGGTCCCATCGACTCTTTCCTTTCTCCCCGCATCACCCACCCACATACTAGTAACCAAGCCAAGAATGAATTGCCTGAGCATAGTGATATGCCACAGAGAAGTCCCTGAAGCAGATAGGATCAGTCAGCAGAGTCCAGCATCCGTCCTTGTCACTTACCACCTGAATGAATATAACAGAATGTTGGACGACCTCTCCATCTGACAGGAGAAAGTTCTTAATTGCTGGAAGCTGCCCCCCGCGGGGCTTGGTTCATCAGCAGGCTCCAACTTTCCTGATTTAGATTATGTCTAGCCTGCTCACTCCCAGATGATTTTGGATAATAAGGTGATGAAAGCCCACTGCCGTTACTGTTGCTATTTGAGAGTGTGTGCTCGTCATATGTTTGTTGAACCACCGATCCTTTCCCTTCACGGGGATCAGAATTTCCATTGGAGTCCATACCAAGATGATCAGAACCAGATGAATTGCCAGATTGTGTCGAAGCAGTAATCTGCTCCTGCAATGTGGAATTTGGGCCTTTAATACTTTCAAGCTGTTTTGTGTTGAGAAAACGGCCTCCAGATCCTCTTGCTCTTCTCATAGCATGTCGATGACGAGATTCGTGGAGATATGGCTAGATTAGAGAAACAGAACAAAAACATCATAAGTTATGATCCTATAGAATTATCATGACTTAGCTTCTATAAAGTCAGTTAAGTGAAAGAACAACCACCAGCAGCAAAGAAGTCAATCCCCATGTAGCACAAGAATTAATGGAGAAAGAGAAATAACATATCTGCAAATATGTAAAGAACAAGCACCAAAGAACTAGGACTTGAATATTGCCGTTTGATTGGCATGGATTTCTACCATGAAGACGTGAATCGCTTGCAATAGACCAGACCATCTTCCTTGAGTTAGGAAGAAAGTGCACGTGTTTTGCTTGTTTGGTAGGGATACGAGTAAAAAGGGGTAACCTATAAGCAGCAGAAAAGGAAATATGCATATGCATAAGCTGCAAAAGCGGAAGAAGTTTGGATGCTTAGGTGATCTTATATATCCACCTATAAACTATGGTGCAATTCCCTCGCATGCCACCACAAAGAATTGAAATTAAAGGCGACTCAGTAAGACAGATAGTGAATACATATTGACCATAGATTCCTCTTCTTTTTCCAATGACAGAAGCCAAAGAAAACTCTCATCTTATTGAGCACTTCACAATCCCACTAACACTATAAGGGTGGGATATCAAGACATAACCTGAATGCAAAAACCAGCCCCAGTAAACCCCAGCCTGTTAAGGAAAATAAGGCAACTATAAATCCAACAAAAATTTCTGCATTTAAGTAACAGTGGCCCAAATCCAAGTAAAGCTCATAAGCTCTAATGTCAAAATTTCTATTCGGGAATCAGCCAACCATCAAAAGTTCAAATAAAGTTTTCTAAGTTGAAGTAGCAGCCCAAAATTCAGATAAAGCATATAAGCTGTTATGGAGCCAATTTCTGTTCAAATACAGTATGGAGAATCCTTTAGTGTCTACAGAAATCTTTTGATTAGCCTCAGATTGGAAAGGCCACTTTAGTGCCCAACTTCAAGTGAAGTCTATCGAGGTCGAACACTCTTGAAACTTCTAAAGGGGTCACAAGGAATCCTCATAGAGGACACTGGGATAGCCATAGATTGATGGATTCTGATATCTCTCTCCCTTATGAAAACAGGATATATCTAAAAGAGAGAAACTGAGACAGATAAATGGACTCATTGACTTAAATCATAGACTCAGAGACCTGGCATCAAGTTTTGCTCATGCAACGTCTATTATTTTGGGACAAAGTTGGTTTTTCAGCTCACACACTGCAATTCTCCTACCCCACCACCCACCTCCTTTTCTCTCTATTTCCCGTTATTCTTTTCCTCCACCCTCACCGTCAGGCAGGCTTCCAAATTGTCAGTTTTCTTTCTACTTTCTTGCTATCTTAGCTAAATCAAAGTCAAGTATGCACTAAGAGCAAAAGCTGACAAAGATAACACAAGCATTGACGAAAATGGAGAGCCTAGGCTAATCAATATTGTGTAAGTCTTTCCTGAAACATAAAAGTAGAGGCACATTGTCTCACATCCTGGACATATACCTCCTGAACATCACGAAAAACTAGACATAAATATCAATATCAAAGATGTCCAGGTGGCTCAGCAACAACATATTTGAAGGTGTAGAACAGAAACAAACTCCGAATTATATCTCTTATATTTATATCCTGTCCGGAGTACCTTTGGGTTCATATCAGTTTTGGCACCAATACTAAATAAATGACCATCTTAAAAATCAATATGTGAAAATACAATGCCTGAAGCATCAAGTTTGCAAAAGTAAAAGTGAAAACCWGACTACATGAAATAGACCATGCTTGGAATACATTGAAKCGAAGGCAAAAACTTCACAGACATGCACATCATTTTCCATAAACGAGCCTTGGGCAATAATAGAATACATTTCCCCACTGTGGATGCATAATTACACAGTTGTGCTTATGCATGATAACCCGATGATATACATTATGTATATGCATGTGTAAACATAAATCAGTGTCTGAAAAATAAGTAAGGAATCACATGAGAAAACAGAAGTAACTGCACCAGCGCATGATTTTGTTACTGATGATTGTAACTTCAAAAGTTGAAAACTAAAAATTTACCTTTCGGACTTTTATTACTTTTTTCTCCATCTCTGCTTTGGCTCGTGATTGTCTTCTCCTTAGTATTCCATGATATTGTTTTGGATTCACATAGACAGGTTCCTCCTCCATTGGAAGAGGCAAAGGCACTCTGGTCTGAGGTATTCCAAGTAACTGAGGATGCACCTAGTAGAAAGCCAAAGGTTTCAAAAATGTATTAATTTGAAAAGAACTTCCTTGTAGAACCCATTATACCCTAGGGAACAGCAAGCAGTGAAAGTTCACAGTATGTGTAACTACTGTTAGTTGTATTGATAAAGAAGTAACCTATCAACGATGCTCAAAAGTAACATAAGCAACTAGAAAGTGACTAAAAAAATTGGAAAAGAGCATCAAACCAAATAGGTGTTCGACTATAAGGTTATGTGATTCCAGGAACAATAAGCTAATGAAGACACTTTCAAGTCCCACTGCCATTCTTTTGTCTCTTTTTGGCATTGTGTCGGCAAAAGATGGGAGGCAATAAGCCAATCGCATTGAGGAGGGAAGGGACACCCAGTACACTTGATTCTRAGCTAGATCATTAAGATAGATACAAGTGATATGTGCTATGTACTTGCARTGACATGTCTGTACAAAAACACTTGCTTTTTTCCACTTTTCCCCTGCACCATTCTAAATCGTCAAAAACATTATAAACCAGATTTATGTCAAATTCAACCCGGATGCGGGATACTCTCTTTTAGGATTCTCAGACACAATGAAGAACCATAGACTTAACAGAATCCATGCCAGTAAGTGATTCACTGCACAAAGGGGGTAGGCAATGACAGTATATCTTAAAATAACACATCCAGTAATACAAACTGTACTGCCAATAGCAAAAACTCAAAAAGAAAATAAATAATTTCTCTTTAAATCTCAACCAATAACCAAATGGAAGTATACAAGATAACCCGTAAACAAGAACACAACCTAATCAAAGAGGGAGAGAGGGGGCAAGGGGGTAATTAATTGGCAGTACATGATGTTACTATAGATCTCAAACCCAATTTACATGAAGACCAAAAAAGTTGGTTTGAGATAGATATGCTGAGGCATGTCGCGCAGGCCAGTTCAATTCAATTCAGTCACATTTTCCACTAAAGCCCTCAAAGAATAGAAGAAGAACGAAACTACTACAACTATATAACATTGAGAAGAGGAAAGAGACTGAGATAGAAAAATAAGCAAAAAAATGCATGTTAATATTAGCTGTCAAAAGTCTTGCACGGCTTTTGTCATTTATATGGATACATAAAGTTCCCATGAGCAAAATTCATAATATACACAGATATATAAATGCCAATGAGCCCAGAGGACAAAGTGACTTGTGTTACTTACCGGTGCCCCATAAGTCATTAGTGCCCCATATTGTGGGTCCGGATATGGATATGATGTTAACATCTGCAAKATTATGTAAAACTTTTGGTAAAATATTCTGACAAAAGAAACCACGGGAACATAGTCCTGGATGTAAAATTGCAAAGATATTTCCAATCCTCAAAATATACGTTGCTATCTCACTCTAGGCGTGCTTCCCCATGACAAACACACAGACACACATACACAGAGAGAGAGAGAGAGAGAGATACAATTGAATGGCCAACAAGTTCCATTTGAGAATTTGTATTGAGGTGCCCGGTCATTGGTACAGTTGCAGCTGCAAGATGCTTGAGGTGCGGCTGTTCTTCGGTCCCATTTGCATTTGATTCTGAAAAGAGGATCTCCAATATAAATTATTCTGCAAAGCATTATTTAAAAGAAAATTTTTTATTTTGTTCCCCCACCCCCTCCCGGTGTGATTGGGGCAGGTTGGCCTGCTGTAGGATCTTTCTCAAAACTTATGAGGAACATATCACAGCATCAACTTGCTCTGTTAGTCATTCGAGAAAAATTCAGAAGTTTAAAAGCAGCTTATAGTTCACAAGATCAATCTTTAGCAGAATCCACAGCAGGCAACTAAAATTGGCAATTCATATTAAAATAAACCTTTACGTATACCAATAATAACAGAACAAAAGTACCCTAATTTCATGAACTCTGCAATAGATATCTACAACTATGCCTCTTCATATTTCTTTAGGAAGTTACTATGAAGTCTGTAAGCCAATTATCACCGTTAAAGTTCCAGTATTTGGGGATATAAAATATAGATAATGAACTTCCAAACTTCATATCAAGTCTACTTGTATAAATAAAAAAGCAAAGAGGTTTCATACTTTAACCATCAAGTGTAGTATTAGCCCAAAATAAGAATATTTCAGAACAATAGCCTRGGATAGGATGGCCTGATGATAGATCTTCTAATAAAGAATGACGCCATTGATGTCTCAAGCCTTTCCAACTCTGTAGTAAACTGCATTCGAGATTTCAATATTACATGCATTCATATTCTTCTTTTGACGTTTTGATTATCCAAATTCTAACAAGGACATGTAATCAAACATATAGGAAATCTCATTCATAACGAGACATAAGAAATGGTAAATGTCACAGTTGCAGAAACAGAAATTAAAGTTCTACAATGCAGGCGTAACATTCCAGTCAAACTATCCAAGCATACCAACACGATGTTGCATGTTTTCTTATCAGAAGGGTTACAAACCAGACGTAAAACAGCATTTGCATAAAGGAAACAATTATCCATACCAGATTGGGGATCCACATCAGTCTCGCTGTCTTTAGTGCCACCTTCACTATCGCCCTGTGATTGGATATCCCCTGGGGTGACAGAACCATTCATAGTTTCGCCCGGAGAAGACACACAATTACTTTCATAACCCCGCCACCAAGGTTGTGGGTAGACTGATGATGATGAGATGTTCCGCACACCAGTTTCAAGCTGCCTACCTTCCTTTTTAGCTAATGTGGGCATTATTCCAAACCCTCTCCCAAACAGCTTCTACCCTAATAACCAAATGCAAATCAGAAATTGGATCTGGGAAAAAACAAGCACGCTAATTGATCAGCAAAACAGGAAGTGTTGTAATACAACAGGGGAAAAGAAGGGAGACGAGTCGGTCGATATACTCAAAGCTACGCTAATTCCTCAATAGTAGTAGTGTTGAATCTTTGCTCTTAGCCAATCATTGTGCAACATTCACATAATCATGTTGCCAGAATGGCAACCGATATCTAGATGATATGCAATTGCCTCCATACCACAAGATGATGCCTCAGTTGGGAAATATAGATTGAAAATTCAGTTAAACAACAAATTACTTATCAGAACCACCAAAATATTTGCTGTGTTAATGATTTCTGCAGCCACTTTCAATTCATTTTTCAGCATCGATTTATTTGGAAACTGTTAAAGACTCAATATGTATTCCAAGTAAAGATGTAAATAACCAAAACAGAAGACCTGAAAGAAGGAAAGTGAATAGCAGTTAAATATGCAGCTTGGAAAAGAAATCAAATTATTCAACTTTTTCATATGTCTGTACTTCCACTTCTTTTCAAACAAATTTCCATATTAAAAGGTAACCCTTAATCATCACCTAGGATACTAAACCCAGAAATGCAAATGTATTCCTCATCCAGAAAAACAAGAATAACAAATAGAAAGATACTTATACGATTTATTAAAAGGAATGAAGTTTGACCCACTTCCGCATAATGCACCTTTTGACACTCCTCTCCTACCAAAGATACTTTCTTTTCCTTTAAAAACACAATAAAGTAGCCCTTTCTATCACCACAAACCCAAGTGGACTCGTATATATTTTCACATCTATGAAACTAACTATTTCTTCACCTAAAACCTTCCAGCTTTACTTCATGTTTGGACATAAAATTCACTTCAAAAGCTCAAAATTTTCTTTCCTTGGGCAATCCACCAAATAAAAGTAAAAATGTCCTTGTACCTAAAATAGCTTAAAAAGCAGAAAAATTATACCAATCAAAAAACCCTAGTGAATTCTTTCAAGAAAAATTTCTGCATGTCACTCACTCCACTCCCCAAAAATAGTTTCCAAATAAAAAAACCAAAAAAGAAAATGGGAAAATCTTACTTTTCAGTCCTGTGGGGATGAGAACACCTGAATTAGCCTCTATATGGTGATCTGATTTGAATTCGAGAGGACTTTATTTCTCAAATCCCCATTTCTCTACCCATAGCAGAGAGCCAGRGGTTGATTGAGAGAATARATATACACAATGCTTACCCAAAACACCTATGTGTATATGATATATCTCTCTTTGAAATTTCGTAGAGAGAGAAATAACAGAGAAACATAAAATGGACTTTTCTTTATAATTTTTTCTATTTTTTTAATGTTCGGTTTTTATTTATATTTCACGCCAATGTCGCTTTCTCTGTCTCTGTTAAGGTTAAGAAATGGAATTCGTCTATCAGGCGGCTTAATTAACCTCGAGKACGTGCAAAAGGTCAAGACCGCCCTCAGGAACTCTTCTATATTACAATGATGTCCTTGTGTCCTGCCTCGGTTGAAGAATTTGTAAGAATGACACGTGTAACACATCGATGAAGCATGAAAATATGAAGGTTTTGTTTTAAAGAATGATACCGGATCTAATGATAAAAATTTGTTCAAGAATTTGAATGGCTTTTTTTAACAAATTATTTACTACTATTCATTTTAAGAAATTAACAGCATATTAAATATCAAATATTATTTCTAATGCATTGAAAATGCACATTGATCAAAACATTCAAAATTATAAGAAATTAAAAAAAAGTGGGACTATTATTATTTTGTTAATATTTTATAAGGATCATCGTACCTTTTTAGGATCAATTTGAGATTGATATTGAGGAAAGTGTTATTAGGAAAAGTTCTATACTCTCAAGCAAAGTTGATTAATGTTTGGTAAAATAGGGATTGTCTCAATAAGCAATTTATAGAATGTTCCGTAAACTATTGATTAGGGTTGGTTCACTATATAAAATGATATTTTATTAATATAAATTAATATTTATAAAGGATAAAGAATATAAATTATTTTTTATTTGATTTAATTAGTCAAATATTATTACAAATTTATAAATTATTACCTTTTATTACAATAGTTAATAAATTAAAAAGCATCATTGAGTTTGTTTCAAAAATTTAATAAGTTAAATAATCAAATGTTCATTTTATTTAATTTAATTAGTTAAATACTATTACAAATTAATATAGTATTATCTTTTAGGAATGAGAGATAGAGGATGAGGTTAAATTTGTCATTTAGAGTTATAACTCTTGCTTTTTTATTGTTTTCGAGGAAAGTAGATGAATTATCAAACGCTTCTGGCGGTGCTTTTGACCCCAAAACCTCTTGTGATGATTAGGAAAAGCAATCCCAAACGCACCTTTAATATACGTAATTAATATTTATATTCAAATGGGTAGTTAGTTTAAAAAAGAGAAGTATTTTATATCCATCAATTTTTCTAATATTATCTTATTAACCCTTATTACTTTTTCCTAATTAATTTCAATAAATACCGTTGGAATCACATTTAGAACTTTTTATTTGTTACAGTAGACTATATATCTACTTCTAATATTTCTTTTAAGAGAGAGAGAGAAAGGGGAAGAAGGAAGAGTACTCAATCTGAATGTAATATTATCTTGGATAGAGAAAAAAATAAAAAAATAAAAAAAAAGATAAATGACATTTGTTATTTTAAGTAAAAAATCACAGGAATATTAGTTTGTATTTATAAACTTAAATTAATTTTTGAGACAAAAACATGAATAAAAGTAATAATTGGTTATTAAAATAGGATGATATTACATTCCTTCACATATTTTACCTTTATTTTTACTTTCTAATGTGATGAAGGTATTAAGTTAGAAATTATAAAATTTGACGTGTTAATGATTAATTTTTAAGTCTTTATCATTTAATCATACGATATTATTTATAAAATTTTTATGTTTTTATGAGTAAATGATTATCATTAAGTTAGAAAGAATTGAATATGTGAAGAAGCCAATAATATTTTACATGATTGATTTTTTTAATTTCTTTTGTTAGTTCAATGAGTGAGATTGTTATGAGATCATCATTATAATAGAAAAGAATAAACGTATTATTTTTAATAATTAGTAAAATTTATCAAACATATACTATTATTTAAAATAAGTCATAATATAATAGAAACGCTATCTTTCACATCTCTGGTAGAGTTGACTGTGAGCCAAATATTTAATTTCAATAAACTCTTACTAGGCTGGGCATATGTAATAATTTTCGAACGTAATTGAAAATAATGCATGCAGAATAATTTGACTTTGACTTAGCAGTGAGAAAAGTGAGAAATGTAACAAAATAGGAGTTTTATGAAAGTTTAAAAAATTGACGACTCTTCATTATCCACAACGCCCTTTACATTATAATGTAAAGAAAAAGTTAGAGTTATTTTAATGCACTTTTTAAATATAGGAAGTGATCCTTTTAAAATAATTAAAATAATGTTATATTTATTTCAAAATATAAAATTCTTTTAGATTTATACGTACTAATCAATGTTATTGAAAATAATATTATTTTTTACATAATTTATATAATACTCTATTCCGTTCATAAAATAGGTATGTGTGTCCACAGACCAATATTACTAAATATAATGATATATTTTACCTAAAGTCCTTAATATACATTCATTCTATCTTCTTTAATTTATCTGCATTTAATGTCAATTAATTATCATTTTTTCTCTTTCTCTCTCTTATCTTTTTATAAATTCTCACTATCGTTTAAGATCTCGTGAAAAAAATGCAAAAAGAAATCAAATAAATCAATTTTCAAGACATATAAATAGATTTAAATTTTTAATGTAGTTATATATGTCTTTATGGAATGCATTCTTAAGCCATATTAAATGTGGCTCACTATTCAACCAAATAGGATTATTGATATTATAAATTAATTTATTTAATAGATGTAAAATGATTTATATTTTAAAAAATATTCTTCTAAAATAATTTATATTTTGAAACGAAAAGAATACTCCTTAAATTTTTAGAATTTAATATAAATCTATATTACTTACCATATAAGTATATTTTAATGGATGATTTTTTATTAAAAAACTAAGATAGAAATATAAATTATTTACCGAGTAGAGAGTAAGATATCTTCTTTTTTTATTAAGGCATTCTAAAATAATTTTTTTAAAGAAAAAGACGGTAAACCTTTTGCAGGATGACTCCGTCCCTATCCAATTCATATCAAATGGAGAGAGAGAGAGAGAGAGAGAGCCAGTAATTTAAGTTAAAGTGAATGAAAGAATAAAAAAGTAGAGTTGCACTCATTTTGACTTAGCTTGAAAATCTGAGATAGACGAGAGCAGCTTTTCTAGAAGCAATGCCACATGCTTATTCCCAAGTGGATCACGTTTGGAGAAAGGTGTTGGGATAACTTCTCTCTCACCAAAGACCTAAGGTCCACTTTAATACTAATATTTAATATGGAGTAGGGGCAAATTAGTCACGAAAATATTGATAATATTAATTAATTAGATTTTGTAATTATCTCATGAATTAATCAAAAGCTTTTGCCAGCTAAAGCACTTGTTTTGGAGGTCACAACGTGTCAGGTTCATATCAACTTGCTTCGATGGGGCCCACTTTTTGCTGCTTGACACGTGGTTTCTCTCAACAGCGGTTCAGCGGACATATAACGGGTAGTTGACGGCGTCATTGATGTAGAGTTGTCGCGGTCCTAGGTAGCAACAGACATTCGGAAGATGTGGACGGAATAGAGTACGTCAGGGAAACGTGAGTCGCCCTCACGTGGAATCAGATGGAGGACAATATCGCCGTGTGCTGTGCACGAGACACGTGGAGGGBCGAAACATGTTTTGGACACCTCACCACGGCTGCTTTAAAAGTAGTGTAGGTGGGTACCCTTTTAGTACTTTATTTAAGCTAGATTCAATATTGTTATTTTYCTTATTTCTCCCTTCGTTTATGTACTTCTTTCGTTCTTTTATAAATGCGACAAATATTATATTTTTTTAAAATAAATATCATTTTTATATATAAAAATAAAATAAGTTACGATTTTACCTTTCATCTCGTAATTTATTTTTTTCTAATTTAGTGAATTATTATTTATTTTTTTACAAATTAAAATGATTCTTTATCTTATTTTTTCTAATCTTGAAAAGATTTTTACATAGCACATGAAAATTTAGGAATATGATGAGGAGTGTAATAGTCAATTTAATCCGCTCCTAAATTAGTGTAATTTTTCAATTGCAACACTTATAAAAGAACAAAGAAAGTATATCGTTTAAGGTTATTGCACAAAAAATATTAAGGAATCCCATAAATAAATTAAATTATAAAATTGCAACACTTATAAAAGAACAAAGAAAGTATATCGTTTAAGGTTATTGCACAAAACATATTAAGGAATCTCATAAATAAATTAAATTATAAAATTAAAAGACTAAAGTATCATTTTTTTTGTATTATCTCAAATTTACAACACTTAATAAATGAGCTCTAATATTCAATTCCAAAGTTTGACTATCCTACTTCTCTCGACCATCAAATGAAATTCCAAGAAAATTTTACATTGAAAATATCAAATTATTTATGCTACTAATATTGACGAATTACAATTAGAGATAAGGGCAAAATAGGGAAAAAAAAGTATTATAAGTACTCTCTTAATTTTATAAAATGACAAATATTAGACATAAGAAACATAAATTTAAACAACAGATATAAAATAACGAAGGAAGTAATAATATTTATACTCTATAAAGCTCTCTTAGGTACAAATGGCCTTGTATGATCGATGTGAAGTAAAATTACATTGAGATTGTGATTACTCAAAATCAAATTTTAGGGAATTAAATTAAAATCATTAAAGATTTGTTGTCTTATTCGGAAGGAAAATGAATGGAAATGAAAATGGAATCTATTTTTGCGTCAAATTATTCGAGTTAACTTTATGAATGGATATAATAATTTGAATACCAATAAAGCCTTAGAGTAAGCCTCCAATAAATCTAATTATTTAATTTATGGATCATGCTACAATTTGATAATACCTAGGAACCTATTCAAATGACAAAAATATCCTAAACACTAAGCTTTAAAATCTAAAACCCTAAAATTCTAAAATTCTAAACCGTAATAAGTTAATATAAAATCCTAAACCTTAATGTTCAAAGTTTAAATTTGAGTTGGATATGAAAAATATAATGTTCAAAATTTTAATATATAATTTATCATGATAAATTTCAATCAAAATCTCACGAAAAATAATGAAAAATTCACAAAATATCACAGATTAAAATGAGTTATCAAATTAGAGTTGATAAAGTAGTATTGTTTTTAATTTATTCTAAACCCAATATCTATTTCTGATAGATAATAAAGAAATTATATATATAAAAATTAAAATCTTATATCATTAATTAATATCTTAATTTTAAATATAAATAAAACTAAAATATGAATTCATTTATGATGTATTTTTATGTTTAGTTTTGAGATATTTTGGATTTGAAAGAATTACATACATATCGCCTCTTCTTTTTGTTCTTGTTTATTTGTATTTACAAGATATTATACAGAATTTCTATGTTATTAACCCTTGCGTTTTTAGTTGACATTAGAATACTAATTATAGATTTAGCAAAAAACATTGTTAAAATTTATAAATTTTTTAATATGTGAATATAAGGATAATAGAAGGATAATAATATTACATTTATCGAAAATTATTTTGCCATGTTAAGTGATTTATTCAATATGCTCAATTTATAAAAAATAAATTTAAACAACTCAGAGAAGGATTTAATTTTGATTCGTAATAGTTAGATATACACAATTATATAATTTACAATGCAACATAAGATTTTCTCAATTTGTGAACATAATTTACAGCAATAACCTTTGTTATTATTTCTTAAATTCTTTAAATAGTCCAAAATGGTCTTGATACTTATGTAGAAGTCTCAAGGGTATCAAATCTTATCTTCCTATTCTGCAAGTTACGTACTTGATTGTTCACCATAGTCTGATGATAAATAATTTGAAGCTTAAACTTGATCATTATAATATGAGGTAATCTCAAATTTGAGGTCAGGATTTTCCTGCCACCAGCATGGTGAAATGAAAAATTTCACATTAAAAATCATATGAAATTGGTCAAAGTCAAAAATAAAATAATAAATAATAAATAATTTAAAAAAATTTAAGGAAGAAACTTTCAGTACGAGGAAACATAAACGAAATTATATGAAGAAAGAATGGATAAATAAATTCAATTATATAATTAAAGAACACCTATGGTCTATATAATTATGTAATCTAGTAAAATAAAACTTAAATCTATACAATTGACAAAATAATTATTAAGTTAAAATGAAATCTCATCGAATAAAAAATCGAAAACACAATCAAAGAGTAAAATAAACTTAACAAAAATCAATACTACCTAAATAAAAGAATAAAAAGAAAATAATATATATATACAATCAAAATTGAAAGATGGTAATTTCAATATGATACATTTTGTGTTGAAATTTAGAACTCTTCTTCAATTAGTTCTAATTTTAAAAAATCACTCATTAAGAAAATTTTAATTTGAGATCACATTTGAGATTTATTCAACATACCACCAATTGTTTTGAGTGAAAATTTATAAAGATATAAGAAAATTTAAAATATGTCGTGAAAATTATTTTATTTCTCAAAAGACGTAAACAAATAACTTTCACTATTGAATAAGTAAAATTTACCTCATTAAGCATGTAATCCAAGTTCAATATAATTTGAATAAACTCTTTATTTTAAAAAATAAATAGAATGTATTTGATCGGTGCCAATATATGTTGAGATTTTCTCGATTTAAACTGGTTTGATATGTAAATACACTCATACATGACATGCAAACCAAGCAACTTTGTCCGGAAAGGGTAAAATAAGCTTCTTTACTGAACGTCCTGAGCCCGATTCTCGGTGACTTTGCACAAATTTTGCTTCCAYCTTCATAGGCTGTCACTAGTGAGGACATAWGAATTCARTAACATCCAGAGGGAAAGAGATGGACCATCTTGCCTCTAAGGACCTTTCAGCCACCTCTGGCGTCCAGAGTCTCATTTCTTAATCTGGATCGTTACCTCAATACGTCTATTGACCAGTCTAGCCCTAGGTTAATCAAATGGGAAGGACTGCATAGGTACTTAACAGTTCTGAGAAAACATCCCAAGTATGGAGTAGAAAATAGCATAAATGAGCAGAATTCTTCTTTCTTAATCCTAGAACTATACACAACACAAAATACAAACCAAAATTAACCATTAGCTGAGGGATATTATCAGAAGACATTTTCACACGTCAAGGAAACATTCCCTGAAGGTATTCATCAAAATTTTCATCATCGTTGACTTTCTCATTTATTTTGGAAGTTGAGGTCTTTCTTCCTAGAAATAATATCCAAACGAAGAAGTGTAAGCATGTTATGCATATTTAAAATATGAATTATAAGAAAATAGACAACACTAGAGGATATCTTTCAATGATCAGCATAAATGAAACACAATTTCAAAAAGAGAGCACATAGCAGAAACCAAATCTACACTCCTAATGCCAGAAAAGACTTTGTTACAAGGGATAGAAATTCACTATCAAATGGAGGTTTTCTAACTAGAGCAGAGAGATCAGTCTCACGGCCAGAGGCCATGTGATAATTCCCATTAATATCTGATATAAACATAGCTATAAAGCATTGATTAGACCAAGAACATTGAAGTCGACTAAGACATAGAGGCTTAAAACAATCTTGTCATTTGCCTGAGCAGTTAAAACCTTTTCTTATGCATGATGCTTCATGCATCTAGTGACTGCCTCTAGGGAGATTTATCTTTAAATAACAGATATTAGTCATCATGTTCAAAGCGAGATTAAGTGATACTGGTGGAAGTCAAGTGCTCCTCGTCCTCGAACAGTTTGTTAATCCAAATGACACCCTAAAAGTTATTGATCAGATTGCCCTTCTATTACATGCAGAGGTAGAGAAGCATCAATATATGCAATTTGCAACCAAAAATGCAAAATTTTCATGCAATTGAGTAATAGAAAGCATCACCAGGAAAGCAAAAATCCACTCCAAGATTTTCCAGATCTTTTACAAAAGCACATCAAGTTGCTATGACCAACTTTGCCAACAAGCCGTCCCAAAAGCTGGTGCTCAAAAGGAAGTGCAGAAAGTGTGATGCTGTGGAAACCACTTACTGGAGTAATGGCCCAGTTAATCTCTTCTTAGGTCTTTACGACAGATTTCCCGCCCTATCCCCACAGTAACGGAATAGTATAAAAAGTTGGGGTTTTAGCAAATAAGTTGGAACTCGCTAAAGGCCACTACTAGGATGAATACTAATTTTATACAAGCTATTCCTAGTGTGGTGCATTCTTGACCAAGAAACATAGCAATGCAGTGGACTCAACTCTTGACCAAAAGTTACCCAAATCCTAACAGGCAGTAGAAAAGGTTATGTTTATCTCTTCCGTTCGAAGAAATCTATGATTTATTTATTCAGTGAACTAAAAGAACGAATAGGATACAAGGTGTAAACACAAGCCAAGAAATGATGGCAGTGCAGACATGCTTTGAATTCTGAATAATAACAAATCAATTGTTGAACCGCCTAACCTTTTCTCTTGTCCTTCCTGCCATTATTTTCTTCACCAGTATCATCATCACTTTCAGATCTTCCCCTGGAAACAGGAAAGAATCATTAGCATTAAGTAAAAAGAATGGGGTGCACCCGGTTAATAGTGCACAAAGTTATCAAGAGGAAATAGATTTCAAGTCCTATGAACCTTTTCCTTCTATGCTCTTCTTTCTCCTTTTGTTTTGATTGCGTCTTCTCATGATCTCGTTCATCTATTTCTTTTGATTTTGCCTTCTCTTTACGGTTTTTGTAGAAAAGCTTTTCTGCACATCTGTGTCAACATGGTTTAAGAAAATGGAGGTAGAGAAAATCCAAAAATCCAACAATAGTCAAGGTTATCTCTTCCTTGTATCAGGAATTTGGACACACGACTGTAAGACTAGTGTTTGCAAACAAATAGTAGTTGGCAGATAATTACCTTTTAGTGAAACAAATCACTAAAATTGAGGGAATAGTATGAAAGGGGAAAACCGTAGTATACCTCTCACAAGTCACCAATTTCACCAGAGCCTGTTTGTTTTCTCCTGCTTCATAATAAGAAAAGTTCACCTGCAATAGCAGTCCATTTTTATCAAACAAAATATTCAAGAACTGTCAGAGAATTAATCAGATTTTTCAGAATCCCTGGAATGCTCATAGAGCATAAAGACTTTCTTAAAGAAGCAGAAGCAAACATGAATCCAGATAATAGAGAAATTGTCCATTTCAGGGTATTTTCATTAATCACCATGAGAATCAACATAATGATAGGCCTGCATTCAGTTGACTTATGCTAGAAGAGAGGAAAAAAAAGGTACTTATCACAAAATAACTCCTGGGCATCATCACAACTTAATGAGGATGATGAAATACATAATAGCCAATTGTAAACCATGTTAACTGTGTTAGGCAGCTGAATCCTTGACAACATTAATTTCAAGTCAGCTTGTCCAACCCTTAACATTGTAGGCATGAGAGCAACAGAACAGAGAAAAGCAGTGGGGAAAAGTAAGAAACTAAGATGGTACTAKAAGAACTACTTCATTATTGGGTTAATTAGTAGTTCCAGAGTTGTTATTCCAGTCCGCACTGTTCCAAATGTACATTTAATCTGAAATATATGTTTTTGACAACTATCACCATGAATAGTAGCACTCAAGAAAGGGAAAGAAAGCATGTCAAGAGAGGAACAGAATTGACATTGAACATTTACAAACACCATGTCTTACAAACTACAATAGTTTTAAGGGAAAAAAAGAAAGGAAAAGAAAAAGAAGCAGATACAGGAAGGAAATTTCAGTTCAAGTCATTTCAAGTAATTCCAAACTAAAAATAATGGCTTTATCTACCCTCCACCTTTGGCCACTCAACAACCACACTGCATGCAGAACTGATTTTTACTTCTCTGCAGCAAGTATCATTAGCTCAGAATCTAACATTGTGAGATTTCTTTTGCTACTCAATTTTTTCTAGAACTGAAAATTACATTACTCCAAAGCTAGGACCTTTGCTCTCTCATATACTACTCGAATAACAACACATCAAATGAAACAAACTGGAAGTGGCAAAGGAACACATTTAAAGCCAAATCCTTTAGCATTTAAATTACAAATGGTCTAGTTACGAAGTGTTAGTAAATTGAGAATGCATACAATAGATCTAGGTTTTTGATAGAACTTGTATATGGAACTTGATATCATGTTAAACTCCTTTGCAAATTTTAAGCTAAACATGAAATCATCACGTTTATCCTTACCTAAGACAAAATATGACAAGTATCCAATCAATATTTTCCTTAATAAGTATCCACATTATTATTATATACACATATAATGACACTCGAGGTTAAGAAATTTCTAGATCAACAGCACTCATCTCATTGCTCCTTTCTTGCCCTCACTCTCCCTCTGTGCTCTGATATACTAGTTAAGCATGGTGCAGCAGAAGGGCTATGACCCTTCTAAGTAGATGAGAAGCTTACAAGAAAATAAAAGAAATTCCCGTAGCATAGTAAAACTCAATGAATCCATTTGACATGTTTGATGAAACAAGCATACATACACACAAGCGATATGGATTGAAAGGATCAATTGCACAGAGATGCCCAGTATTAACCTTTATATATTCAAATTCATTAAACAATGTTCATACCATATTATGCAATAATAGTGAAACATAAATGGCTTATCAATTGATCCATCTTGATTGAACAAGAAAGCTCAAGTGATTCAAAGATGGATTTTAACTTACCTCATAGCTTGCCAGGCCTTCTTTCTGATTGCAATGTTTATTACCACATACAAACTGCCCTGACCAGCAAGGACATTCTTTAGCAATGCAGAAGAGGCAAAATCATAATATCAGAGAGCAGAACTGATTTAGTTCATCTCAAACTGTTCYTAATGATTAAAGTGTTGGAAAGGAAGACCATATAGGCCAGAATTATCAAAGGGTAGCAGAAGTGTTTAAAGTAAGAGCATCAGTGCAAGAGCAACACTTGCAACAAGGTCCAAAAAGTAGCCTTTCAAACTATGTGCTTAATTTTAGTTGTTCTTTTTATCCAAATTCCCCTCTGATGACAAAATCAGCTACTGGTATCAGGCGCTTAATCCATATGTTCCACATACAAGACGCAATAATCTCACAGATGTGACCTACAGAAAGCTTTTACTAGAATGTGGATACTTTGGGAGCCAAAAGTTGAAGCTTCTAGTGCTTTCAGCTTATAGTGGCTACTAGCAAATAGCAATCAAGTACTTTCTTAATTCATTCTTCAAGGTCTCTCACTTTAAAGAGTTAAATATGTATTCTTCAACTACATTTAGCAAGGCCAAAACTAATAAGCTTTCAATTTTAGACAGACACAAGTATGAACATACTGATGTCAACTCAAACAAGCCTTTTTTCCAACAAGGAGGGCTAAAACATCCAATTTATCCATTCTTCAGCATTAAAATGTTAATGCCTCAGCTGAACCAATAATTTCAATGTCTTTCTTTGTAACCGCATAAAAGGAATTTTCTGGTCTCCAGCCCACATAATCAAAAGATAATTAGTAAAAGTTTCAATAAAGAGCTATAATCAGGACCAGTTAGAAACTCTCCACATTAGAATTGCTGCATGGAATTAGCGCACGTGTCAAGTCTGGGAAAACACTCAATATACTGGACATTCAGAAGCAGAGTTATGGAATTTCCAGGATTAGAATATGGTCCTATTGGTTCAATCTTTATGCTTAACACAGAACTCTTGTTTCAATTTAAAGGGAGAACAGTGGCTCGCACAGCATTCACAGGTTAATTTTACCTCTACGGGGCAGGGTGCGGAAAGAACTAAAAGATAGTTCACTAATATCAAAATTTTGAGCTCTGCTAACCAATCCAAATGTCAACTAGCTTACTAGAAATGGATTCTAGGTACACTATAGAGTACTTGCATACTGTCATGAGCCCAGGCCAAGGCCAAAGAAAAGAGAAAAGGGAGGAAACAAACTTTCTTTAAAATATTTATGGTGCTCTCAATACCTAAAGTTTCAGATGTGTTGGAAAAAGCAACTAGTTATTCATTTTGCTTTTACCCTGGATCCTAATGCATGACGGCCGACAATGTTACTTACTTGAGGAACTAATTACAGTGACAACAAAAGCAACCATAACATCCTAGACTCTGAGGACAGAAAATCACGCAGAAATTTTTGGAGGGTGGGGGGGACAAAACAAAACTAATGATACAAATAAATAAATGCAAAAGTAACTTAGTAGAAAATTACCCTTCCCAGAAACCACTTCTTTTTCAGTCCTCCATCTTAAACCAATCTAAAAAAGAAAACGTTGAAGTACGGTAAGCACAGGACTACTTGCAGAAATAGATAGATGGATGTACAAGGGAAAACTTTCTTTTCTTAAGTGCTAGTATAACACCATTTTCACTTTCAGAAAGATAATAACATAAATAAGTATATTTTACATTGAGAAGAATAAAAATCAGCAAAAGCATTCTCATTTTTTCTTCTTTTTTCTGTGTTATTTTCTTCTTTCTTCCATTTGCTGTTCTGTCAACAATAAAGTTTCATATATTCTGCATATAACTTAATCTTTAATAATCAATCACATGCCATCAGGTAAATATTCTCTTCACATCTGTTAATACTGAGAAGTGAGAACAATATTAAAAGAGAAAAAAGGGCAAAAATATAGTCCTAAAAAATGTTCTACTTTCCCCTCGATAACTTTTCCTGTATCATAGAGATCCGAAAGGAAAATTGTTAATTTCCCCACATACTCGTAGGAAAAGAAGTGAAATATTTCTTCCATATGTTGGTATGATCAATCCCATCGGCTTATATGGAAAACTTTAGAGGTTCCCCCCCTTAAAGAGCACTAAGGGCTTAGAGAAAATAAGTCCTAAGCTCAATTTGGCTTCCTGTTCTATTGCCCTGCTCCTTGTATACAGAAGGATTTCTCATCCTCAAGATTAATTTGCTCTTTTCTTCCTCTAGTTCGTTGCAGAAAACTTCTCAAGAGAGGAGGAGAAAACATTAATAATTAAGAAGGAAATGCGAAAATCGAAATGAGTAAGATGATACCTTGCCACTCTTGTAGTGCGACATATCAGCTAAGCAATATCTTCATTGAGTTAAAGAAAATACGCCCCCAAAACAAATAGAAAGAGAAACAACCACCACTGAGTTCTATCCTGTTTTGCTTATAAATATTGGAATGACAGGGAAAATATCCTGACAAGATGTTCAAATACACAGCAAAACAYAGAAGAGATCATCTTAATTACGTTTGGAGAATGTATCAAATACTTGACAGTGCAAATAACAGCATCATATCATGCCCTACAACTTCAATGAGAAAAAGATCATTACAAATATCCTCCATTTGGAGCATATAAATTATGGTTCATTTTCTGCACATAATATTCCAAGTGGACATAGCCAGATGTGCATAACCAGCATATTCTAAATCTAAATATATCATCATACTTAACAAAGAACATTTGCTGGATGCAAACCTCAACTACAAACGTTCCCTTTCTGGCAGTGGAGTAGTTCCACCACCAAATAAGGAATCTAGAGAAATTAATGCTCAGCAGACATGTAATAGAGTCTCGAAATTTATAGCGAACCTGATGAACAAAAAGATTTCAGTTTAAAGAAAACCAAGCACATCATAGAGTAAAAGATAAACCTGCAAGATAACACACATTGTTCAGTATAAAGGTTTATGAAAAATTAGGCAATTACAGCTGAAAATTAAAAACTGAAACAGTTTAAAAATGAAGAAAAGAATTGCTTTTCTAAGGATACTCTTTGAATAGCTTGTCATAGTAGCGCTTCACCAGCCTTTGTTCCCATGACGGATTCATATCATCTTCTTCAGATCTTATGAACCTTTTCCAGAAAAATAAATAAATGAAAGTAAAAATAAAATAAATAAAAAGGAAAGTTAATAAGGTAAACATATATTATGTTAATATGCAGGTTTCCATGTATAACTTATGTAGAATTCTCTCTCATCCTTCCTAGTTCTTATGCTAAATAATTTGGTACTTTTGAGACCATGGAGAATCCTTTTCTGAAAAAGTTGGCTTGCAGACTATTTTATATGGTTCGCTGCATTTTGCTCTGAATACGGGTTTTGGTTGTTAATCTATTGCATTGTCATTAACCATTAAAAAGGATCATAATTCATGCTCCCTCCACAAAGATTCCCCAATGCAACTGATGGCTCATAAACGAATCAGAACGTAAGTCACAGCTTAGGTAAATGGAAGAATAAGATGCTTAAAATTTATTTTATTTTGCTGAATAAAAGAAAGAAACTGCGAGTACCTATATCCTTCTCTAAGAGTGTCCTGATCAGTTTTAATTGGAAAGTTTTCCCATGTAGAACTCTCCTTCCCATAGTAGCCAGCTGCAAACAGATTAACATTCTTACGGAAGTTTAAAAAATTCCAAGAAACATTGTTAACGGAACTTGCAGAATTCTTGTCTATCATTGAAAAATATGCAAGAGTTTACTATTAATAAAGGTATGGAAAAGTAAAGGAAAAAACGGAGCAAATAACCAAAAAAGCACATCAATTTGTATATTAATACTAGAAATGTGGTATTTTGAAGCAAGCGCAACATATTACTCAGTCCTCTTTTTGGTCCATAACCTGATTACAGTTCCATTCATTTACGCATCAAAGATGCAATGGATCTTGTAAACCAGAATTTGGGGAGTCCACGATAAAAGAAAATCCACTTTCCAAATCTGCATCATTAAAAAGTAACCACCAAGCACCAGAACCTCAACCCAACTGACCAAACATCAAAGTTTTCCCGAAAGATGATAAATCATATTAGTACAGCCAGTGGCGGAACTAGGATTTTTGCTCAGTGTAGGTGGTAATTTTTTAAGAAACACAATATAAATAATTCAATAATAAAGGTTGCTAGCTATTACTCACTAAAACATTCAACAATAAGATACAATATTATTATTTTCTTGTGAATCATTTAAAGCCTCTGAAGTAAACAAGGTTGCTAATAAATTTTTAAAAAAATTCTGATCATTCTAATAATAAATATAAATAATTTTTGCAAGAAATAAAAACAAAGTTAGGAACGAGAAGATAGATAGTAAATTAGGATCTTCACAAGCCACTAAAACTAAGTTTAGGATTTCAGCTTCCATTGAGATAGTTCTTGCGATAATTTTTTATTCAAGCACTGCCCAATTCTATCAAAAGTTACCTTTTCATACTTTTTTCATACCACATTTTAGAAACCAACCAAAAAAGCCATTCCTTCTCCCGAAAAGCCCAGTGTGAGCCTACATTGGCCATAGCCAATTCCATTTCTTTTTGGTTTATGTACCTAATTAGTATTTTTTTTTTTTTAAAAAAAAAAATCATGGTGCTGTCCAAAGCCCACACTGGACCTATGCTACCTCCACCACCGAGTACAGCATTAACAATTTCATCCTTGGAAGTATTTGCCCAATTGATTTAAATATTAAACTTATCGCTTCATGACTTCAAGGGCAAAAGGGGAAAGAACCACGATAAGCATACAAGTATGCATCTTCAAATTCTGAATATAAAGCCAAATTTACATTTCAGATATTTAAAAGTTTAATATGAAATCCTGTAAGATAACATACACATTTGTTACTGGAATAGTGAGTTGAGTATTCACTGTATTAAAGAGGTTACCTCTTGCAAGAAGGGCTCCATGTAGTAAAACAGAAATAAAGATGAGAAGAGCTTAAAAGCATTGGATATAAATCACCAGATCTAATCAATAGGTTGGTAGTTAGTCCACTAAACAACTCTAGATCAAGAGCTGTTGAGCATCATTCCCGATAGAAAAACATGCTAATGACATCAAGATTCTGATGATTGAGTTGAACATCAAGTGCTTATTAATCTTTCGGCTCATTGTTTACAAATATGTTGGGTAAAGCTTTAGTTGGATGTCTTGCCAACTAAAATGGAGAAGATGTGAAGAATTCTTGAGGAGGCAGCAACAAGTCAAGGACCAAAATCTTTTCTATAAAAACCATGGCAACATGCCATAATGCCAATAAACATCTTCACAAAATTTAAATGTGGTTAGGGTGGCTTCATAAGCTCTAGACTTCAATGGTTCTAATAGAAGTTGAAAATGAGAATGATAAAAACTGAGATAGAGAATTGTATTAGTTGCCTGCTTGGCTGGCCTGTCTTTGAATGCCCTGTTTTAAGTGTTTAGTTCTTGGAATGAGTTGCAATTTCAACATTTTATTGGGCTTAGCATGGATACTAAAAGACAAAAGGATGATAAAAGAACTTCATCTCATGGTGCATGACTTAGTCAGGTACCATCAGGATCGTATTGAACTTCAAACCTTCAAATGACTTCGAACACATCCGGTAATAATTTATTTCTCCATTTCTAAGTATTCATCCAATTATTACTCGTCTATGGAATATCATATGTAATTGGAAGTTTCCGAAATGCTTAATGCAAATTCTGGACTATACAAGAATCTGATTGAAACTAACATAGAGTAGACTGTTTTTGCTGCAGCAACTCAGTGAATCTGAACCTATACTTTTCTTGCATACTTAAACGCATCCAATGGAAATTTAGAAGAGCTTTTTACTTTGAGGTTTCTTCTTCAGATGATAAAACCATCCAAATATAAATGCTTTTAGTTAAATGAACATCTTTCAAGGCATTTATGTAAATTTCTTAGACTAGTCCATTACAAGGAAAAGACCGGTAAAATGACTTCACAATTCATAAAAGATTTAAGGAATCAGCATTCCATAACATCAGCAAATAAAAAGGCATAAAATAGTTTCGTTTGTGTTTAAAAGATGTTCGAGTGATTGTAGCCTCCTTCCCACTTCAAAGAAGGAGACTGTTCATCACTCATTGTGTTGTCGGACTCAAGGACCAACAAATAAATCACTAAATATTTGCCTCTGTCCTTGGCATCCAATTGCATATGTAATAACTTAACGATAAGCTTAACGACCTTGTTTATTGAAATCAAATGAGGATGCTGATGCATAATAAGAACATGAAAACTATGACTTAAAAAGTAATAGGAGTGAAACTAGAGAAACTGATGATATAAATAGTCTACTGTTAGAGAATCTCTGCGAATGTGATCTCATTTTCTGAATAATTATCTATTGATGATGGTAAATCCAACTAGTAATTCGTTTCTCTTTTGATGTCCATGTCCCCACCTCCAGGGATGATTGATCAAACAAATTTATGAAAGGAAGTGGTGGGCAAGATTGCTTAAAATATCATTGACAAACTCTGCTGACACTTAGGAGTAATTGGCAACACCACCCCTCCCCCCCTGGGGGGTTGGGTTATTCTTTGAATCTCTTCTGTCACAATGACAAGTAAAGTCAAGAACCAAATCAGAAGTATAATGGTATTTCTACTAGTTAAGCCTACATATGTGAAAGTCATAAAGGGGGCATTCAGAAGCAACATATATTATAGACAACATTACTAAGTAATCTTGAAACTTGTTACTTAAACAAAATAGGCAAAAGTATAGTTAAAAGATCCTGTTCTCTTCACAGTTTTTTCTTTTCCTTTTGCTCACAAAATTTATAAGCCAAGTGGCCCACAAACAAGCATAACTTAAAAGAGATCAACAATTTAGTAGAAATCCAACCCAAAACCCAATAGAACCAGAAAATCTGGCAAAACTGCACCTAGGCATCAGAAACACTGGGAAGTATAATTTTAATAGAAATGGAAAGAGAAGTACTAAACATAATAGGGGACTTGCAACGTAAAGGACTTTACGGAACAGCATACTCTTAAAGTAAAGGCCAGTCCTTTAGAATGTTTCTGCTACGGTCTCATCACTGCTAGGCTCTAGCGATTCAAGATGAACGCAAATTCAGCCCCACTTGAATAAATTTTGATAGAATTCTAATCCCAGATTGCAAATAGCACCACTACTAAAACTTCGTAAACAAATCCCTAAACCGAGAAATCAAAACCAAGACAAGATATCAATCAAACCTAATGAAAAAATGAAATGAGAAATTAACCAATTCACTCCGAATCAAACCAAAGAAAAGGACGAAAATTCCAATTACTTGTAATCAGGCGAAGGTAATCAACAAAACTGACCGTAATCATTGAGAAACTTTTTGTGGCGATCGTAGGCATTAAGTCCCCGAACATAAGCTTGATATTGCCTGTTTTTTGTTCCAAAGAATAAGATTATTGTTATTCATTTGAATATTTTGAACAAAATATAGAAAGGAAGAGAGGGAGAGAAACGGACTGTTTTCGAGCTTCTTTGTCGAAAATTGCCTGCTTCATAGACCCAAAAGCCGCCATTTTTATTTCAGATTGGAGAGGAGAGGAAATCCTTCACCTTCTGACTTACAATATTTTCCTTTATATATTTGCGTGTATGCCTTGGCCTCAGCTTCCGCGTAGTTCGAGAAGCGGAGGGATTTTATAAAGGGAAGTGTACTGCGTGCGTTACCCTTTGCTTTTCTCAAAAGACTGCAACTATGCAGAGCAGTCAATGTGGTTCTTAGGATGGCTAATGACTATTACGGGGCGTTACACCAAAATGATCCAATTTTTGGGTTTATATCCATAAATAACCTGTATTTTGTAACTGCTTATTTTTTAATATGAACGTTACTTAGAGTGATACTTTAATGAGGTAAAGATGCCCCAGCTATAGCATCGATTTTCTTTTGAAATTAAAGATGCTAATTCAATGGGCGTCTTTATTTAAACTAAGTCCTACTTATTCCGACACTTTTAGTTAAGACGCCTCTCAAAAGGGCGTTTTACAAGTATGCATCCATCTTTCTCACCTAATTTTAAAAATAACCTACAATAATTCTAACATCTATATTACAACATTCTAAAACCTAAAAAGAAAAAAAAAAATACTGACAACATTTGTTTCATTCAATAAACACCAATTGATATTCACTTTAAACATTCATAACATCTATAAAATAATATCGAACATAATGTTCAAAAGAATACAAATGTTTGTAACATAAGTATAAAAGAAACATAGCCATTAAAATGACTTTCAATAGTCTCAAAATAAGCATGTTCATGCAATAGAATAAAAAACAACTATGTCAATACAACAAAATCATGAATTAAGTACTTGATTCATCCTCACGATGTCCTGAACAATTTCTTCTATTATGACCAATTTTATGACAATTTCGACATCTTCGAAGAGAATCGGGATGTCGATAGTTTGCATCACTGCTAATCCTTGCACTTTGAACACGACCTCTCAAATTTTCTTTCATATTCGGCTTATCATGAATAAGGTTGAATGGAGGCGGTCTCCAAAAAAAATCATATGGAGCTGGATAAAAATTTCCAATATATGCTTTTCGATAGCATTCCTTCTAATACACTTCATGAACAAGTTCACCTGCTTGCCAACCCTGATGATGGCATATAGTAAAAACATAAGAACAAGGAATACCAAATACAAACCTCTTAGGACAACTGCACCATTTTTCACTCAAATTGACGGTGTAGATTTTGTTACCCCTTCCATTTCCTCCAGGTATAGACTTTATACTAAACAAGCCAAGTTGAAAATTATATTGTACCACTATATATGTATGAGATTTGTTTTCGTTGTAAGAAAACTTCCTCCATATCCCAGGAGTAAAAGAATGTCTATTATGAGCCATTTGTTCATGATGTTTTGAAAAATACTTCATAAATTTTACCATATCAATTCCACCAATTCTTTGATCGACAAAGAACGTCATTTCTTCAAAAATATTGTCCAATGATTCAAACAAGTTAGTTTTCAAGTATCCATGCCTGTGTCTGTTCTCATATGCAAGTGTCCACATTTCACGATTAATTGCATTCAACCAATCAAATGTGGCTTTATTCCGACAGTTAATCTCATCCATGATTGCACTGAACTTTGTTTGATTAGATTCTGCCCCTGCACTGTACATAAAATTAGACAAGTCCCTATTCTTAAATTTGATATTTAAATTGGCTTTTATATAATGCAAAAAATATCTATATACTGCTAATGGTGGCTGTCACTRTCTCATTTGGTGCACTATTTGAAGTATACTCTTGTAACAGTCTGAAATCAAACAAACTTGTCTTTGATAGCAAAATTCACCCCAACTAGCAGATGACTCTCCATCTACAATTGCAAGGTTAGGGAAAATACATGATTGTTTGCATCATATGTGCTAGCAATCAGAAGAACTCCGTGATATGCACCTCTAAAAAACGTGCCATCCACATAAATAACAGGTCGACAATGCTCGAACCCATCTATAAATTCTCGAAAAGTCCTTAAAAAGATTTCACATCATCGGTGCTCCTTGGGTGGTGTTTTCATCTAATAATTATTTTTCAATTAGAATCTTGCAAAACCTGCATATACGTCTGAAAAATTTCAAATGTTGTACCCTAATCTCCATAAACTATTTCTATTGCCAACTTTGGGGCATTCCACCCCTTCTTGTAAGAGCAACCATATCCGAACAACACTAACCTATACTTTTGGATTATCACYAACAATGTGGGTAATGTGTATAGCAATGTATGCAGTGCCGAAATTTGGATGGTTTTTGTTCATAGTTTGGATAAAACAAGTATGTTCTCRATTGAAATTTGTCACCTTCCACTGATGATGAGTGCTCCTTGGAATGATACGGATATATGGATATTTGTCAGTTGAATTTTTACATTRAGTCCTCCACAATGATGTAGTGCTCTTTGCAACGACATACTCTCTACCTCGTTCAATATGCCATTGACAAACTACATGAACAATCTATTTTTTGTTACCAAACCCCATGTAAATTTGGAAGTCGGTGTTTATTTCAAACCAATGATTAACCCTAAGTTCAGTCCGATAAACTTCTAATTGCTCACCCAATCCCATATCCTGAAAATGAACCATATGTTCCAAAAGCACTCCAAGTGCGGGATGCCTTACCCGTGTTGGATGTTAGATTTGAGGGAGTATCCGATGGTGAAATGTGCATAGTCGGTTTCTCTTCTTCCTCTATCTCAGCGACATGCTCCAAGTGATTAGAATCTGGATATTCATCACAGACTAATATGCCTTGTAATGCATCCATTGCAACTTCAGGTTTTATGTTGGTTGGTTGACTTGAAACCCAGTTTACCATCTCAGTTACATGATGCATAGCTAGATCACTAAGGAACTCCTGTTGCGAAGGTGGGATGAACTGGTGACCTGAAAACATATTTTCCTAGTCACATCATAGATACAGGCAATGTTTTGCTACTTGTAGATGACTAGAATTAATTCCCGAACTGTGAAAAAATATGAACATGTGCCAAAGTACTTGCGATTGGGTTTGGGAATGTGAAATCTTGTCCAACATGTAAATTCCCTTCATTTCCCATCAGCAATGATGTATACTCTCRCATATTAACCCAATTAATCGAAAGACTTGTAATATTAGTTGTAATATATAAAAATSAAATTATGGAAGATAATTTGTAAACGTGAAATGACTATGTTAAAAATGATTCCAAGAATATTTACCTACAACTGCTTGTTCTTCATCCGGATGATCTGAAGTGTCATCATGAGATACAATATTTTTCGTTTGCATGAGAATACATGCTCCCAGCGACATCCACAAATTGCTTGGTAAGTTCCATATGAGGTCCATGTCATATTTTATCATTTACTTCATAAATTTTCCATTGAACTTCCATTCCCGGTCCACACATAGTAGGCACTCTTATATTCAACTTTAACCGCAACCTATTGCTGTCAAGCTTTCCTGTGGCACAAATTTTTCGTACCAATTCACCATGGGTTATACATTGTCTAATTGTCTAATATTTTTTAACAACACCTCAAAATACGATCCTCGTACATCATGTTTAATCTCATAGTCCCAAAAAAGATTTATTTTTATCTGAAATTCTTCCGATGTTTCAATCCTTGAAATGGACAACACCTAAATTGACAAACAAAATGAACGAATCTTACAAAAATATAAACTACAACCAAACATAAGTAGTAATTTGCAGGCAAACAAATTAAATTTACCAAATATAGTTTTTTGGGTAAATAAAATTTTTGAGTTGTCTATGAATGCCACAAATACAACCAAATCTAGTTAAAAATACAAGTATAAAAGGATGTACTTACTGATTTCGTGTATTTTTCGTTGCTGATGTGCTCGGAAATGTATTTGGGACTGATTTCGAATGAGTTTTTGTCTCAAAGAAACTTAGATCTGCGACTTTAACTGTGTGAAAAATGCCACTTCAAATAGCATTTTCTTTTTCATTCATTTCCCCTCACATTAACATTAAAAAAAAAAAAAAAAAACAACTTACATGCAAAAACTCCTAACACATGCTTATAGTTAATTTACGAAACATAGCATAATCTCCAAAAAATAAACAAAAAACATTTCATTTACAAACTATATAATAATGCTGGTCGAAAACATATAATATGCATATAATGAATGTATATTTACAAAATAATGAGGTCAATCTTATATACATCATGTCTRGGGAGTARAGCTAACGGTGGGACTCCTAACTCACATAGGCTTCTCATTAACATCCTGTTGGTCTCTAACTACTATGCCACCTCTCCGAGGTCTCCTCCTAAAAACTCATAGATGCTCTTCTGGCTGACCAATATTTGCCCCACTAGCCCCGTCTGGGTAAGTGACACACTTCTCCGACTGAGTATACAATCACAAAGCTAGATTGCCTGCGTAACCTGTCTCATCGTCTGGAATAGTGCCTGATATTCCTACACCATCAACCGTCTGGCAAGGTGTATCAAGGATAGATGGATCAAATAAGAGTTGTGGTCTTCAATGATGACACCCTCGAAGTGATCGTCTGTATAACTGCGTGGTGCCACATCATCCGCCCTATGTATGTCCCTTGTCTTCTCTGTCGGGTAAGCCTCCCTTTGAACTGAAAGGTCCTCTACCGGACACGTCTCTCGCGCTCTTCTAGCACCACCTCGTCTATTCTGACCCTAAACTCAATCATGGGGGTCGAATAACTGCAGGCTGGATAACAGCAGTGGCAGCTACATCTCCTTAAGTGGATCTACATGATAGCTCGTCAACAATGCCATGCAAAATCCAACTGCAGACCTCACAAATTGAATAAAATATGGACCTAAATTTCAGAATCTGCCAGCTCTTGAATGCAGGTTAAACCCGAACTATACAAATAATAAAAAAATAGAAAATTAATATATTGACAAAATGAATATCAAATATTGAATGTAAAAGTACAAGCAGTAACTCATAACAAACTGCACAGTTACCCCTGTCCCCTGAAATCRATCAGGCGCTCTATCCCTATGCTGAGAATTATCGATAATAAGGTGGTAATCTGAAAGTACCAATCCTGATAGTCTAGATGCATGTACATAGCAAGGAGTGTGACATTAGCACTGACTATGTGATCATGACGAGTGTTTCGCTCTTAGATGTATTCCGTATGCTTATTATTCCAAAATATTTAGATTATCTCTTAGCCCTGTAGCATGCGGTTCCGTAATATAATAGCTCCTATGAAAAGGAATCCTCTATTCCATGCCAAATTGTCTCAACACTCGAGATGTTCGATAATGCTCGACAATCTCCTAGCATATGAGTGGGATTTCAGGCGCCAAATGTGTGACCCCACTACATCATCCTGGGGAATTCTCGGGATCAAATCATCGTATGGGGTCCAGACAAACTGCAAAAGATTAATAGTTAAACAAAAATGAAACTTTCAATTGAATTAAATGGGAAAAATGAACTTATTATAGAAATTAAGGAACTCTTGAAAAGTATGGAATACTTACGATATCCGATATCATCGAATCTAGCTGATCTCAATAAGTGACTAATACATGCATGGGTAGTCGATGAAGATCAAGGCGTGCTGCCCATTGTGCGACATAGGGAGAATTGGYAAGAATTTCAACTCTTGCAACATCCATCGGAATAGGGCATACTATAGGAATATGCTTCGACGCCCACAACTATTGAAAATGTAAAACACATTACTGTTATTTAACTAATATGCAATGACTATATTATAAAGGGATAAAATGACTCATAAGATACAAAACCTAAATAAGAATAGAGAGACTGCACATCTCTTGGGACTGTGAAATGGAAGTGATGCACATGTAGCGATACAAATATGCCAAAATGGCGGATCCCCAACTCAAACACCCCGAACGACATAAATCCTCGAGCAATAACAAATAACAAAGATCAATCTTGTTCCCAGAGTGGTTTGCAAAAAGCATACCACTCATGGTATACAAGATCAAGCAACGAACCCACGTCGCATAAGTAATATCATTCGCATTATCATCCAAGGGCCTCATAAATTCTTTCTCAAGAGATTGTAACAGAATATGCTTTCCCCTGATCTAGAAAATTGTAGGTTTAAATCGTAATGAGGTCTTGCAATCTACTACTCTATACCTCGATCATATTGACTGCTAGTAATAGCGTCGCCATCAATGGGCAAACCCCATAAAACCGCCTTGTCCTGTAGAGTGATAACGGCATCCCCGCAAGTGAGATGGAAGGTATGCGTCTCTGGTTGCCATCTCTCAATCATCACTGTCATGAGTGCATAATCAACCTGAATGCAATGACATCGGGCACCCTAGCTGAATGCTGCAATGTCTATAAACTCTCTCACTCTAGAGGCTCCACATCTTACCCCTTCCAAAAATTCCCATCTTGTTTTCTAACTTCTAATGCCGTCTTGACATAAACCCTATCATCCAATATAGGAGCCGATCTATGATATGCCTATCTCGTCAAGACAATAGGGTCTATTAGACTCAGATGAACATCGACGTGTCGTATTCTATCTAAAATATAAGAATATTAAAATTTTTGAAAATAAAAAAATTGGACATAGCTTCCTATTTAAATCGAACATTTACCAATCTGAGTAAGGCCACATCTATTAAACTATTTGATCATTAAGCGAAGAAGGGGAGATCAATATAATCATGAAAAAAATATATTGATTCTTTCTGGCTGGTTGAACATAAAGAGGTACTATATGAACATTGTGAACTAAACTTGTGGTATCCTTGATATAGTAATTGAGTTATTGAATCATGCTAAAAAATACAAGTGGTAAAATTACCCGCAATTTTACCACTAAACATTCAATTCAACTTTGGGGGACATAAATGTAAAAAATACTAACTGAAAAAGTTCACTATCTTATGAAAAGAAAATCTCAAAAATTTGTCAACTARAATGAAAGTTTCAAATCCACAAGACTGAAAACCACTTAAAACCAACAAGATTGAAATATATATTAAAATCCACAAGACTAAAATAACTGAAATTGTAATCCAGAACTAAATTGCTTCTTAACTAAATTGCTTCATACTTTTGTATGCATTTTCATCAATAATCAAAAAAAAAAATAAAACAAAACAACCTTCTTTCGGAGAGATTATATCTCAAGTCTCGACAATGTTTAATTGTTCAAAAAACAGAAACAAAAAAGGATCAGCATCAAAGCTGATGGAGATTATTCCCATACGCTAAACTGCAAAATTCCTTAACTCAAAGAGCCAGGGTGGTTGCTGAATCTTGTATATGCGAATCAACAGTATAATACACAAAGTATTGGATTGGGAAGCGTTGGTTCATACACRAAATATTTATGGGTAAAATTGAAACTCACGACACTTAAATGGACGATTTAATTGAATAAATAGATTTGTATGACATATTGTTGTTAATACAAAATTTTGTTTGATTAACTTTTTTTATCCCACAACACCGAAGTGGAATTTCGTTCAGCAAGAACACAATTTTATTCACCTAACAAACAATACAATATGGCATTCTATTTGAACAATACAATAACAAATTTTGAATTCTTCAAACAACAGATATTTGGTTTTCCACAACAAACTTATCTTGTCATTACAATTATGTGCAACCAAATTCAACAATATTCAATACAATATTGTAATGCTGGTCAAACTAGAAGATTGTAACTGGAATAGAGCCTACAAGGGACCCCATTAAAAAATTGAAATTGATGAATGAGTGTCCTTTGGAGTGCCTGAAGAGTGCCAAGGAGAAGATCGGTGGCCACTGATTCAATTCGCAGAGTGGTTGTAAGGTGGAAAACTAAGAAAAACAAGCGAAGAAGTTCAGTCGCCGCGTCACTTGAGCGTCGGTCGGGACTAAAGTTGAGTCGCGAGAGAGCAGCGTCTGCTAAAGAAGCTCAATGTCGAGTTGTAGAAATCTGAGGTTTAGAGGATTTACACTGCATTCTTAGTGAGAAGTATGTAAAAGGACGATTTAGGGGTGCATTCCATCAGGCGTCCTCTTCTTTAATTAGAGCGTGCTTGCACTGGCATTTTAAGCGAAGAATGAAAATTTTTGGGTTTTAGTAAGCAGCGGTGCAAGGGGTACGTCGATTCTTAAAGACGCTCCTTCAACCGACGTCCATGTCAAAAACCTCCATACCCAAGAAAAATGGGTCATTGGCGGAATTGATAGTAAGAACCTGATTATTTAGGTCAAATTCCCAACTATTACGTGGATGTACTTGAACCAAGACAATTCGAACTATTGAGCCTTGGATATACATTTGGTACTTTGTCTATTAACATCTATTTAAGAACAAAATATCTATTAACATCAAGTGTGTTATAATATAGGAAGGAAAAAGAGAGGAGAAGTTTATAGGGAGAAAAGATAGAACGAGAGAAGTAGATATCGAAAGTCTGTCTGATTGTCATTCATCTTGATATGAACCAAAACCCTCTATTTATAAAGGGTAAATTTTAGAACTAATAGGGTTTCAAGGAGTAGAAACATCACAATATATTTACAACGCTTCCTCTTAGAATAACTAATCTATACAATAATTGCCTCATAACAAATAAAAACTTGTTGGGGAAAAACCAATGAGAACAAACTAAACCAAACTAAGAAAAAAATTACAATTGACGTTAGAGTATTAATTGGTGCCTCATTAAAATCTTGGTTGGGACAAAACCTAAATGAAGGAAAAAAAGTGGAGCTACTTCCCCTTATATAGATGATCACTGAATGTCTTTGATTCTACAATCAATTTTCTCTACATTATTACTTCAYAGAATCTGTTGAAAATTGACATCGCCACTTTTCTAAAGCTCGTGTGTGCATAAAAATTTGGAGAAATATGCTTTGTTCTATCTCCTTTGTGTAGCTTCCTTTAGGTTGTGCAATATAAGTTCATGATTTGCAATAACTTTTGAATTATTATAGTTTGCTTAACAAATCTCTAGGATATAGTGTTCCCTAGAGAGCTATAATTTGTAAGGAGATTTACAGAAAAAGTACCAATTGTACTAAGGTATGGTACTTCGAGACTAAGAATCTCTTCCCCATTTTCAAGTGATGAAAATGATCTTTATTAACTTCAAGTGATCTAATGACCATAAGTAATACGAATAGATGTGCAGTATCTATATAAATTATTTTATTACTTTTTTCATATACTTGAATTGATGAACAAATAATCCTTCGAGAGATGTTCAATTTTCAAATGAAGACAATTTTTTTGTCTTTCATAGATCTSCCATCTCAAATTCATTTAATGTGATCTACACTTTTGTTGAGCTCCTCAAGGGTCTCTACAATTGCAAATAAGGGTAGACATTGTTATTTTTGCATTCCTTATTCAATAGATATTCACTAAGACGATTATATTAAAAATGTCTAGATTATCTTAATCATAAAATGGTTTTTGCGATTTGATGGATTGATTTTCTTGAGTACATGTTTAGAACAAATCTAATCCTTTAGGAATTTTCATTTATTTGTCATTGTCTACTAATCTACATAAATAAAAGTAACTATATCCACAAAGCATATCAAAGTTTTCATGTATTGCTAACTTTACAAAATATTTGTAGGTAATTATATTCACTACATGTGAATATGTTTTCATATAATCAAATCATTATCTTTGTGAAAAATCTTGAATCTTAGTCGCACTTTATATCTCATTACTTATTTTCATCTCTTTTTTTGCATATAAATATTCATTTATAATCAACTGGTTTATACCTTGTGGTGTTCAGACTACAGGTCCAAGAAACCTCACATTTCAAAAGTGAGTTTTAATTATGACTTAATTGCATCTCTCCATCTTGACCAATCATGTCGATATTGATAGTTTCAATTGATTTTAGTTCAAGATCCTCATTATCACTTATGAAATCGAGAGCTCTCTTTATTTTACTTCTAGAAACTTGAATCTTCTAATCAATATCTCTTGACTATCTTTGATTTCTAAATATGAAAATTTTGATCATATAATCCCTTTTTCTTTCAAGGATGTTTATCTTTAAATTCAAGAGGTTGGACATACTTCTAGTGTGCTTCAGAATATGCCTTGTTTCTAATGTGCCTTAGAATCATACCATCTTCTGTAATGTCTTAGAATCACCTATGACACTTCTGGTGTTTTATAATTACTGGCTAGTATATCAATATTTCGTCCAACTGGAACTTCTATCCAAATGGGAGTGATTATTGATGATAAATGTTATTTAGTAATTCTTGTTGGATCCGTACAAGTATTAGAACACGTGAATTTTCTATTTTATGCAAATGGATTATCTTTTAAACTTCCAGTTCACTAACTCATAACACCAATTTAAGAGGAGAAAATTTATGATAACCAGTTGGCCTTATGCGTGTCATTGTTGCTTCATGTAAAATAGCATATCTCCATGTACTTATGGGGAGTTTTGTTCTCATCGACAATGTCAGTTGCAATTATTTAATAAAATATTCAGCTAAACCATTAAGTATGAACATAAACTACATGCGTTCAACAATAATCCCAATTAACATGAAATAAAAAATCAAAACTTGGAATGGACACGGACTAGCATAATCCAAATGAATATTTTTAATTGATGGTCTAAAATTGTACTCGTAATCAAATTATTTGAGCAGGTACACTTTCAAACTTCAGGTTGTAGTTGGCAATAATCTCACATGTGACCATCAAAATGTGATGCATCAATAAAAATGATAAAATATTTAAATTGATCACATGATGGATAAGTGAGACTGCATATATCACCATGAATCTATTATACAACGTCGGACTTTGAGCTCCCACTTTTGCTGATGATTGTCTAATAATCAATTTCCCTTGAGAACAAGCAACACATAGTYAATTCATTTGAGTTAACACTTTTTGATTTCTCAATGGGTTATTGTGCATGACTTCTAATTTGGATGTTTTGCATGAATCTATTTAGTGATTGTGCATGATTTCTCAATGAATGATTGAGTTAATACTTTTGCATGACTTAATCTATTATTCCAAATGATAATAATGTTTGAATCACAAGCAAACTTCTAGTTTATGAGATGCTACACTTCAAATGTATTAAACTTGGCATAATACAATTTCAAGGAAAGAGATTCTAGTTTTTCGAATGTATATTCATGAGAGAGCCTACAGTGATGATACATAAATATTTGAACTACTTTTTTTATTGTCTCAGTATGATACCATTTTTACGAATATCTTTAAAACTTAATAAATTTCTTGGGAACTTTAAGGACAATAATTCTTATAAATTCTTTCCTGTCTAGACAAAAGTATGATAGTTCTTTCGAAATAATAAATGCATATAAAATTTGTCCCTTTCTACATAAGAATGTGATAGGTTTTTCGGAATAATAAACTAATTTTACACTGCTATTTACAATATTTATATTTATCTATCTCATCTTTAGGTGAGAGAAATACTCCTTATACTTGAGTATGGTGTGCATTATCGCACTATCAATGAGATAAATATCTCAACAATCTATTATAAATCTATAAATATATTGTAACGAAAAGTAATTAAAAGCTTAGACAAAAAAACATTAAAAATGTCCATGAGTACTTGAAGAAAGTCCATGGAGAATTTAAATGAAAATTACATAAAAGGAGAAATTAATCTTATTTTCCATCACACCATGTCCAATTAAATAGGCAATATTTCTTGTTGAATCGGCAAAAGATTAGAGATATTTAGGTGAATTGCATCAACTGGACCATCAAAATCAAGAAAACATTTATCTCCACTCCCATTTTTCCTTAATTGATCTTTGGTAGAGGTCCACTATATCTTTGTCGTATGATAGGTACGTACCCTACTTTCAAGTCATCGTGGAGATGATGATGAAGAAATATTAGTGCTTTTGCACGATCTTGCTAGGATTCATTTTTTTCCTTTTTTTTTTTGTCTCCCCATACATTTTAAGGTGGATTTCAGCATTAAAAGCCTCTGATAAATAATTCTTGTTGGATATGTCAAGTGCAACGAATTCAAATTGGATAGTATTTGTAACACCTCTATATCAAAAACTACCATAATCCGGGAATATTATCGACTAATTCTCATATATTTAAAATTTCAACGGAAGCTTTTGACAATAAAGGAATAAAATTTAAACGTTCAACAAGTTCATAAATAAATAAAAAATTTAATTAACAGAACGACTCTTGGGTATCAAAGGCTGCTCCCAAACGATCTCCATGCACCATCTGGTTAATCATCACCTAAAACGTAAAATAAGGAAATATGGGGTGAGCTACTAAGCTCAATAAGCAAATCCTATGCATGAATGCATGAATAATGTCCTATATGTCATAAGTTCTAAAATTTCACTTTTCCATTAAAAGCTTTCTAAACATTTCTATTTCATAAACTTTCTCATAAAAAATTTCCTTTCAAAATGTAAGAACTTTTCAAATATTTTCATTCCTTTAAAGTCGTGAGCTCACTTGGTGTAATGCCTAGCCATTAAGCTTGCAGTGGGCCATTATTCTTTGGAACCTGATCACATTTTCTACCGGTAGAACCGCAAAGCGGTTAACATTAATTAATCTTTTCCTGAACATCACCTCATACGAAGTGAATAATACATGAATTTCTCACCCTACAAGAGGGTTAGGTCGGGTGCGCCAGTCCCTCAAGGCCCATTTTCCACTCACATCTTTTATGGCTTTGGCTTTACAATCCATTTTCTCAAAATCCTTAACGTTTGGAAATCATTCATCATAAAAATAACATCTTTAAAAACTTCATTCCTCAAAAAATTTACTTTTTCAAATTTCATTCCTTAAAAACATTTCCTTTCTTGAATGTATGATTATGTAGTATGCAACTACTGCAATCTACATGCTCATAGACCACATGAACCCTTAACTTAAAATTTCTAACATGTCAATGAGTAATAAAATTCACATAATGAAGATAATATCACATTATAAACACATAAGAGCAATTATCAATTCACATTCAATCACATAAGATGATTCATTCATAATAACAACACACTTACATCATAACTAAATGAAAAATGTCGGAATTTTACTTACATAGAGAACTCAGATTCATACACATTCAATTCACTTTAAGAGCAAATTTAATTATAGACAACAACACATATACGTTAATGAAAATGTGAGAATTTACTTACTTGTAGTCCTTAGTTAAAGTTTTACTTTAAGCCGTTAGCGGGGTGCTTGGTTGCCCACAACGTCAATATGCCACAGTTATCATATAATATTTATTATAGAAAGAATATTTATCTGAGACTTGTTTTATCCACAAACATATTTCATTTAATGCTAGTGTTTACCGTTAATACCAATTTATCATTTTTTTCTATAATGAGTGACCTTAACCAATAATTTTCCTCAGGATTAATTTCACTGTTCAATAAACAATCGAACTTACTAATAATTTACAATTTAATTATCATGACTCCTAATTATATTTCTTAAAATAACAATTATATAATTCGTCATCACAATATTTACCGTATTTTCATCATTACCAGACCCTAAATTCATCCTAAAATCTTATATTCTAATAATTTTCTTAAGAATTTAATATCTCTCCATTCTTCACTTTATCATTACTTAACTTAAATATTCATATATTAAACGTTATTTCCATTATTTTTTTCTAAATTTATTCATTACATAATACTAACTTAGGCCATTCGGATTGCACATTTCATAAATATAAAGGAACTAAGGAATGCAGACCTCGAATCCGAGCTTCAGGTGAAGTGGTAATCGAGAAATCAACGATAGTAATGACAATCAATCACTACTCCGAGAAATGAAATTACGGGCTCCCGTGTCGGTGCCGAACGCGTTCGATTCGATCGCGACCACAGTGCTGAGCCGGCGCCGACAGCTTACTTAAGGCCTCGCGCAGGACGGCCCCTGTGCCCATGGGACTCACCTGGGCACCTGGGCACCTATAGTCTTCGAGGTCTCCCTGTGGGCCTGGCGTGCTCTGCGTCGTTGGCTGAGTCGTTTTGACGAGGAACGAAGGGAGATGGAGTTGCTCTTATCACATCAGTAGATGACGACAAGAGGGAGAGAGAGAGAAGAGACAGCCAGAGAGAGAAAGACGAGAGAGAGAGAGAAATGGGAGGGTCCGCATCGGTGTGAGGACAGAGGGGAGGAGCGCGATTAGTGGGTTATTGAAGCGGGATTACATTTTATGATGTTATTAACCGGAAAAAGATGAACAACTCAAATCTTCTTCCAGGTCGTTATTTATACTATCTATCTGACAAATTAACTCTAAACCCTAACTAAATTTCTTCGCGTAAGGCCATTTTTTTTATCTACATAACCAACACTAAGCCAACTTAAATTAAAACTCTAATTAGTTTCTTCTGGCCCATAATCTTCGAACCTCCAAATCCGATTTTTTATATTTGAATAAGAAGAGAAGATGAGCTCCTTAACGAAACGGAGGTCAAGTTCCTAAATTAATCTAACTAAGCACTTATCTTACATTTAAGTAATGTGAAGTGCAAATTTCACCTTTTTAAATAAACAGTACTCTATATTAAAGCATAACAAATTAATTAATTAAGAAAATAATCTATTTTTTTTAATGATCGTGCATAATTCGAACGCGTTACGGACTCCAAAGTACTTTTCATCGTTAAATTTCCAACATCAGTTTTATTAACAATTCCATGAATTACAATTCCTAATTACGTGGACTTCAGAACCACAATATTGTTAAGTATATCCGAGATAAGATATTATACTATACTATATTATATAATTATACTATATTAGAACGTTCTCAACACAGAAAAAATAGAAACTAATCTCGGTATACAGTATTTTTTCCATGTTTATAGAATGCCCCTACAATAAGAATTAAGGATAACACTCATGTTCGGACATTTAATGTAGAATCAGTAATGACAGTTACTCAATGTTCAACGATCATATACATTGTACGCCATTAACACTTCAGGGTTACCATATTTGTATTACCTAAAGTATATTTCATTTTTTCTCCAAAACAAGTCTTACTTTCGAGAAACACAAGATAACCAGAATACATCAACATATAATAAAATAAGTTGATTCTGTGCTTACTGCCTTCAACAACAATTAGGTTCAATATTCTTCAAGAATATTTAGATGTCAGCGAAATCTATACTCAATTTTCAAGCTAGTATTAGATAAATTAAATTTATTAAATAAATTAAATTTAGGAGCAGCATGCGCTTCCCTTCCATTCTCCAGAAATATTGCGATTTGAGGACCATATATCTTGCAGGCAGTACTATAATATCGTCAATTTAGAGCAATACATTCAATATTCTATAAGCAATATATTCTTAATCGTAAATGAAGCACTGCTTTAGAGTGTATAGCTATTAAAAGAAAAAATGTAAAATACACTACTCTAATATGTGGCTGTTATGCTATGAAATTCATAATAAATCAAGCTCTTCAAGAGCAAAGATAATATGAGAGTTTGGATTGCACTTCTAGACTTTCTGTCTGCTACTCTGTCTAATATTGATTCAATGAATATTAATGTTAAGCCTCTTCAAGAAGCATACATATTGAATTTAGGCTAATGTTTACTCATGACTATTCTCGAAAGTATATACATTACTAACTATTTGAATTTTCTTCAGAGAATATAAAATGATTTTCTTTTAAAAACATGTATTTAATCATTCTAATTACTATTATACCTTTTCATGCAGTCATCGTTCATACAAGATGTTCAGATATAATTACATTCTACAATCAATTGGAGAATAATGATTTCGACAATGATCAATTACTCCTCTCAAAAGTACATCAAAATTAACAACATCAGTTTAATATTCTGTTCAGGGATATAAGAATAGATTGATTACCTTCTCTCATAAACGATGTAAAGTCCTTCAACATTCGCTATTTACGTAAATTACTGCAGGACTGTTACACCATACTCGTCATCAACGCCTGAGATAGGAGATCCAATGTTTTACATTCCTTCGAAATAATTCAATGTTACAATCATTGATAATTAGTAATCACTATAATGAGATGAGATACAATCGTTCAATTTATTTTTCGATAAGTACAACTATATAATAAATAAAACTGGATACAATCGGATAATTGACCTACAGAAATACAGACACGTAACGATTTACAGGTAGTATGTAGCTGCTGATAGTGAGTTACTTCTTCTTCCAAAATTGGCTGGGTTCACTATCTTTCTCTAAGCATTAACCTAGTTAAGAAAGTATAGAAAAAAACTCAGGGAAGAAACCTCTAGTAAAATCATCTCGTCTAAATTCTGCTTGTATATTTTCTAAATTTGAATGAAATCTGGATTCTGGCAGATACAGATTTCTGAGAAAGATAGATATAAAATGGCTTTTACAGTACCATTCGGCCAGTACAGGTAATCCAGACGTACTTGGTCCAGTGCGCCTTGTAGACCCGGGAGGAGGATTTGGGATCCTGAGGCTTATAATAGATGGAGTGCCGTATCCTGACAGCTTAAGCTTTTGGGATAGCTGGTTCCATTGACTTATGGTATCAGAGCCAACCCAGGTTCGAATCTCGCCACTGGTTCAAAACTCCACAGATGTGGAGAAGCGGGTGGTCCTTGTGGCTAGCGGGCATCAACTAAGCGCAATAAGTCCCACAGAGGTAATAAGACGTGGTCCCGTCTAGGCTAGCGGGCATCAGCTAAGCGCAGTAAGTTCGCAAGTCCAGCCGAGGGGGAGTAGGTAATCAGCCCAGTGCGCAGAAGGGGTGGGACATGAGGTATCCTGAGGCTTATAATAGATAGAGTGTCGTATCCTAACAGCTTAAGCTTTTGGGCAGGTACTATCTCCTTCCCTTTGTCTGAAGCAGTCAGCTGCTGGAATTTGGATAGAAGCTCCTGGAACTCCTTGGAATTTGCAAGGGACTCCATCAACGCCTGAGATGGAATGTTGGGGATGGATCCAGATTGTTGACTGGAATTTGTAGTCTTGTTTTCTTTTTCTTGGCATATGTCATACCAAGATTTTTTGGTGGTGGCTGCTGCCGACATTTTGGAGGCTGATTTTGGGGGAATTTGGATCGCTCCCCCACTAGGAGTTTTATCACTCTTTTTTCTGGGTGGCATTCTGCAAGAATTTTGGTGTGAGAAAATCAAGAACAGAATTGGCATCACCTTTTATAAATTCAATTTTAAAATCGAAAATAGATAATATAGCTTGCCATCTGGCGATAATATGTTTTGATGCAAGATTTTGAACATCTTTTTGCAAAACATCTTTCGCAGATTTACAATCTATACGCAATAAAAATTTTTGATTTAAAAGATCATTTTGAAATTTTTGTATGCAGATGACAATGKTTAATATTTATTTTTTAATAGTAGAATAAGATTTTTGGGTGTCATTCCAGTGTCCAGATGTAAATCGGACAATGGCTTCTTTCCCATTTAAAACCTGTTTTAATATTCCATCATAACTAATGTCAGATGCATCAGTTTCAACAATTTTAAATTAAAAAGGATCAGCAATATGCAAGCAAGGAATTTTATGCACAAGTGATTTAATTCTCTGAATTAATTTTGTATGTTCATCTGTCCAAGGGACAGGATTTTTCTTTAAGCTATCATGCAAAGGCTTAGCAATCCTAATTATGTTGGGTATAAAATCAACTACATAATTCAGACTACCTAAAAATCTTTGCAATTGATTTTTATCAAGAATTTTGTCAGGGAATTTATCAGCAAATAACAACGATCTTTCAATCGGAGTTATTGTACCTTTACAAATATAATGTCCTAGAAACCTGACTTTTGTCTGGAATAAAGACATTTTTGATTTAGATATTACTAAACCATTTTTCTTCACAATATAGAAGAAATTTTTCAAATTTTTTAAAAATATTCTTCTATTGACTTGGAATAGACAAGAACATCGTCAATATACACAACACAGAATTACGAATAATCATTAAAAATGTTATTCATAATTCGTTGGAGTTCAGAAGGGGCATTTTTGAGTCCAAAAGGCATTACATTCCATTCGTATTGGCCGAATGGTACTGTAAAAGCCGTTTTGTACCTATCTTTCTCAGAAATCTATATCTACCAGAATCCAGATTTCATATCAAATTTAGAAAATATACAAGCAGAATTTAGACGAGATAATAGATCTTTCTTATTTGGAATCGGATATCGAATCCATTTCAGAGTAGAATTTAAAGGTTTATAATTTATAACTAGCCTAAGAGTACCACGCTCTATTTCTGCATTTTTATTAACATAGAATGTAGCGCAACTCCATGGGGATCTAGATTTTCTAATGAGTCGTTTTGACTCAAGATTAAGAATTTCTTTTCTACAATGCTGTTCGAATTCAGCATTCATCTGAATAGGTCGAGCTTTGGTAGGAATGTTCCTTTCATCAAATTCTGGAGTATAAGGAAGATCAACGATGTGTTACTTCTTATCCCAGAAAGCATTTGGAAGATCAYAACACAGTTCTAATTCAAAAGATGATTTAAGCTTAGAAATTCTAGCTTGGATGTCTGGTATCTGCAGCATTTCATCAATCCTAAGATGAAACAAAGAATTTCTAATTTCCTTTAATTCAAAGGATTTACAATAAGATAAAGCATTAATCTGATCTGTATGAACAGAATAAGCTTTGAGAAGATTCAGATTTTTAGTCTGAGGTTTTTCCATAAAAGGAAAAACTATCTTAGTCTGTTTCGTCTTAAACGAAATAGACTCGAAATTTACCGATATGGTGTGATCAGAGTAAGGAACGGAGTTCCTAAGATCACTGGATGACAGATGTCATTGACTACCACAAATGGAGTCTTTATACATACATTGGAATGGATGATAGAAGCTTCGGTTTTATACTTAATCTGAAGCTTGGAATTGTTAGCCGRAGAGAGTRTACTAGTTATAGGTTCTCTAAATTTATTGGGCACTAATCCTTCCTTGATGCAATTTAAATCTGCACAGTATCGAATAATGCAATAGTATCTACAATATAATTGTCAGAAAATCTAAGAGTAATATTAATGAGATACTTCTGAGAAGTAATCTCTCTAAGAACAAATAGAAAATCTAGAGGAATTTGATTAATATTTTCTATCTGACTTGGAAACTCTAGAGGCTCTAGAGGCTCATCTTTCTCAGAATTAAAAAATGAATTTTCATTATGTTTTGAAAGCAAAATCTGTATTACGGCAGAATCTTGCTTCTGTTTTTCTTTTAAATATTTTATTTCTTGTTTTATAATCTTAATCTCCTGTTGAAGACTAGACACAGAAATAGAAGATTCTTTTTTAGATTTTTTCAAAATATTTGTTAAATCATAGGTATTTAGATGTATATTTGTAAAATTATTTTGTACGATAGTATTTTTAGTATTTTGTAAAATATCATCAGAAGGTGTTTTCAAAGGAATAGCATCTACTGCCTTACCTAGGTGTTCTAATTTTACACCTATGAGAGGAGAATGATTCGCTTGAATTTTGTGAGAGCTCGATAAGGACTACCATTCAAGAATTTTCTTCGAAGGAGTCGTAATTGGTTGAATCGAAGAAAAATGATATTTAATTTTATTCGGAATAATATAATATAATTCAAACTAATCAAAAAATAAAATATGAATTTTATTACAAAGTACAAATTCATAATATTTTTCTTGAATTTGTGTTCTTTRAGAAAGGAATTTATCAAAMAACCAAAGTCTTTTCGCAGAATTTTGATCAGAATAAAAATCTTTGTGCAATAGATTTTTATCTAATTCAAATTCTTTTGAAATGACTTTTAATTCATTTTGAATATTTTCTGTGACCGCAGAAAATGACGGACTAGTAGGTTTACTACTAGAAGGGGATTTAGAGTAAATCGATTTTGGAATTTCATAAGAATAATCAGCCTTCTGAAAGGAATTTCTAGAAGTAGTCGGTATGTTCGACGTAGAATACCTGGGAAGGTCTGCTAAGAAAGCAGCTTTCCTAGGGTGATCTATGACCGAAGGGATCTGGGAAACTCTTCCTAAATCTATGGTCTGGGCTTCAGATCTGATATCTGAGAACCTTTTACTCAAAATTTTRCTACTGAAACTCAGTTTTACAGAACCATCTGCAAACTGGTTTATGTTCCTAATCTCGGTATTAGGAGGGGATTGAACTGTAGTAGGAGCAATAGCTCCTTCTAAGATCCATTCATTAGGAAGTTGAATATCCTTCCATTGGATGGATTTTGAAATAATCAAGTTAGATCTCGAGAGATCTGTTTGGAGTAGAAGGGTTTCACCTTTCTTGCTCTGACATCTGGCCTTTGTTGCAAAGGCAGATAGCATGGCTTTGTAATGTACCCGAAACATCAAAGCTATCGGAATTGATCCTTCTAGCATTTGATAATTGTGGGTTTTAATCTGAAGAACTAAAGACTTCAGAATATTTGGATCGTCTAAAGAAACTATAAAATTTGGATAGCAGTCAAATGTAATCGGACCAGTACACAGATTAGACTCAATTAAACTTAACAGACTATCATCAAAATTTAGAAATATGTTGTCCTTGAGAACAGCCAATATTGCGGTATTTAGACCCTCTTTGATAAGAGGTTTGATACCNAACATCAAAGCTATCGGAATTGATCCTTCTAGCATTTGATAATTGTGGGTTTTAATCTGAAGAACTAAAGACTTCAGAATATTTCGATCGTCTAAAGAAACTATAAAATTTGGATAGCAGTCAAATGTAATCGGACCAGTACACAGATTAGACTCGATTAAACTTAACAGACTATCATCAAAATTTAGAAATCTGTTGTCCTTGAGAACAGCCAATATTGCGGTATTTAGACCCTCTTTGATAAGAGGTTTGATACCGATCTGGACAAGACCTATATGAAGGTACTTGTAATTCCTAGATCAATGTTTTTCTAAGGATTTGGAAGACAAAAGATAAAGAGATTCAAAAGGTTTAGACAATTGAATATCTTYTTCTTCCGTTTTTATAATATAATCCGATTTAAACAAATTGAATGCAGATTTATAAACATGATCTTTAGAAATTTTCGGAATAGTCCAATTATCAATAGATTTTTCAAAATCTTCAATAATTAATTCTTCAGAATTTATCAACATCTTTGGATCTTCAAATGTAGATTTGGAAACAGAACTACTTGATGAAGCAGATCTCTTGAAGAGATTCTCCATTTCAAGATTTTTCAAAGATAGATCTTTGCAGATCTGGTTACCAACTTCCTGCCACTTTGGCGGGTCTCGTGCCTCTCCTCGGCTTACCCTTTTGTGGTCTTATGGAAAAGCAATCACCAGATAAGTTTTGATCTATCCAGATCCACCAAGATCTGAATAGTCTCCACAGAAAATTAACATCATCCTGTAGTTCTGCTCTAGACAGATCTCTGGAGATCTAACTTGGTTATTCCAAAATCCATCCAATGGAAGGATATTCAACTTCCTGATGAATGGATCTTAGAAGGAGCTACTATTCCTACTACGGTTCAATCCCCTCCTAATACTGAGATTAGGAACATAAACCAGTTTACAGATGGTTCTGTAAAACTGAGTTTCAATAGAAAAATTTCTAGTAAAAGATTCTCAGATATCAGATCTGAAGCCCAGACCATAGATCTAGGAAGAGTTTCCCAGATTCCTTCAGTCATAGATCACCCTAGGAAACATATTTTATTTTTTGATTGGTTTGAAATATATTATATTATTCCTAATAAAATTAAATATCCTTTTTCTTCGATTCAGCCAATTACGACTCCTTCGAAGAAAATTCCTGAGAGGCAGTCCTTATCGAGCTCTCACAAAATTCAAACGAATCCTCCTCCTCTCATAGGTGTAAAATTAGAACACCTAGGTAAGGCAGTAGATGCTATTCCTTTGAAAACACATTCTGATGATATTTTACAAAATACTAAAAATACTATCATACAAAATAATTTTACAAATACACATCTAAATACTTTAGGAAAACAGTTGGATAGGATAGAAAAATCCATTCCAATGATTTCTGAAAAATTAGTTGTTTCTGATTCTTCGAAAGAAGAAAAGAAAAAACTTAAAATTCCTCTTTTTAAACCTTTCTCAATTTCTCACTCTAGTGTTAAATCTACTAGAGAAAATACTTTAGAAATCTCTAGAGCCATCCAGGATAAGCTAAGTCAATTAGAATTATCTCCTGCCTCTAGTAAGAATATTCCAGATTCTGTTTCTGAGTCAAATAAGATTAATGTCTTAGAAGAAAACTCTTCTTCTTCAGATACTGATCAGGCTTTAGAATAGTTTCAGTCTAAATCTGAGTCAAAACCCAGGATCAATTCGATGACTTGGCAGTCGTCGATTATTCCTGTTCCAAATACCCCTACAGCTCCAGATATTACTGTAGCCAAATTGATTTCTTAATATAGGTTTAATGCCTCATCAGTCTATGATTGGAACATAGACAATTTGCCTGTCTATCAGATCATCAGCTTTTTACAATAGATGACGATGGCAGCAAATGCGTATAAAGCCCAAATAGGAACTGAGGATAGAGCTATAGTTGAACTCCTCATTGCAAGTTTCTCTGGTCAGTTGAAAGGTTGGTGGGACTACTACTTCACCTCCCAACAGCAACAAGACACTCTAAATGCTGTTAGGACCGATGAAGTTGGTAACTTCATCGTAGATGTTAGTGGTCAACCCATCTTTGATGTGGTTTCCACTTTATCTTATCTATTTCTCTTCATTTTATTAGAGATCCTTCTCACCTTAAGGATAAAAATGCTGAATTATTATCCAACCTTAGGTATAGAAAATTATCTGAATTTCAATATTATAAAAATACTTTCTTAACCAGATTAATGCTTAGAGAAGATTGTAACTAGCCATTTTGGAAAGAAAAATTCTTAGCATGTCTTCCTCATCTCTTAGGAGAATGAGTTAGAAACAAACTCAGGGAAGAAACCTCTAGTAAAATCATTCCATATAATCAATTTACATTTGGTGAATTGATTTCTCACATTAATAAAAAAGGTCTAAAACTGTGCTAGGACATTAGGCTTTAGCAGACCCTCATACGGGAACTCAAACAGTCAAAGAAGGAACTTGGTGACTTCTGCAGACAGTTCGAGAATCTTCCTGAAAAATCCTCCCACTGCAATGGCAGTTGTAGTAAACTTTCATCTACGTCTAGATCCCATAGGAAACACTCCTATCATAAAAAACATAAAAAATATAAAAAACAATTAGATGATTTTTATAAAAAACCATCTAAGAAATATTCTAAAAAACATAGTGATAAAAAACATAAACAAATTAGGACTCCTCCTGATTTGAAAAATGTTAGATGTTTTAAAAGTCGTCAAAAATGACATTATTCTAAATATTGTAAATTTTCTAAAAAATTAAATGAACCTTATTTAGATTCTGAAGTTTATGATAAAATTGCAAATCTTCMTTTAGATTCTGATACAGATTCTGATTCATCTGTATATTCTTCTGAAGAAGCTCTACAGATTGATGAGATTCACACCTCGTCATCAACCGAGACTTCTACATCTTCCAAATACTCTCTGAATGTTCTTACAAAAGAACAACAAANAAAAATTCTAAATTCTATGACTGATGAAAAACCTATTTCAAAACCGTCTATTTTGCCATCTACTTCTTCAAATACCTATGATTTAACAAATATTTTGAAAAAATCTAAAAAAGAATCTTCTATTTCTGTGTCTAGTCTTCAACAGGAGATTAAGATTATAAAACAAGAAATAAAAGATTTAAAAGAAAAATAGAAGCAAGATTCTGCCGTAATACAGATTCTGCTTTCAAAACATAATGAAAATTTTTCTTCTGATTCTGAGAAAGATGAGCCTCTAGAGCCTCTAGAGCTTCTAGGTCAGATAGAAAATATTAATCAAATTCCTCCAAATTTTTTATTTGTTCTTAGAGAGATTACTTCTCAGAAGTATCTCATTAAGATTACTCTTAGATTTTCTGACGATTATATTTTAGATACTGCTGCATTATTCGATACTGTGCAGATTTAAACTGCATCAAGGAAGGATTAGTGCCCAATAAATTTAGAGAACCTACAACTAGTAGACTCTCTGTGGCAAACAATTCCAAGCTTCAGGTTAAGTATAAAATTGAAGCTTCTATCATCCATTCCAATGTATGTATAAAGACTCTATTTGTGGTAGTCAATGACATCTATCATCCAGTGATCTTAGGAACTCCGTTCCTTACTCTAATCACACCATATCGATAAATTCCGAGTCTATTTCGTTTAAGAGAAAARAGACTAAGATAGTTTTTRCTTTTCTGGAAAYACCTCAGACTAAAAATCTGAATKTTCTCAAAGCTTATTCTGTTRACACAGATCAGATTAATACTTTATCTTATTGTAAATCCTTTGAATTAAAGGAAATTAGAAATTCATTGTTTCATCTTAGGATTGATGAAACGCTGCAGATGCCAGACATCCAAGCTAGAATTTCTAAGCTTAAATCATCTTTTGAGTCAGAACTATGTTCTGATCTTCCAAATGCTTTCTGGGATAGGAAGCAAAACATCGTTAATCTTTCTTATACTCCAGAATTTGATGAAAGGAATATTCCTATCAAAGCTTGACCTGTTCAGATGAATGRTGAATTCGAYCAGCATTGRAGGAAAGAAATTCTTAATCTTGAGTCAAAACGATTCATTAGAAAATCTAGATCCCCATGGAGTTGCGCTGCATTCTATGTTAATAAAAATGCAGAAATAGAGCATGGTACTCCTAGGTTAGTTATAAATTATAAACCTTTAAATTCTGTTTTGAAATGGATTCGATATCCGATTCCAAATCAGAAAGATCTATTATCTCGTCTAAATTCTGCTTGTATATTTTCTAAATTTGATATGAAATCTGGATTCTAGCAGCTACAGATTTCTGAGAAAGATAGGTACAAAATGGCTTTTACAGTACTATTTGGCCAGTACGAATGGAATGTAATGCCTTTTGGACTAAAAAATGCCCCTTCTGAATTTCAACGAATTATGAAAAACATTTTTAATGATTATTCGCAATTCTGTATTATGTATATTGATGATATTCTTATCTATTCCAGGTCAATAGAAGTACATTTTAAAAATTTGAAAATTTTCTTCTATATTATGAAGAAAAATGGTTTAGTAATATCTAAATKAAAAATGTCTTTATTCCAGACAAAAGTCAGGTTTCTAGGACATTATATTTGTAAAGGTACAATAACTCCGATTGAAATATCGTTGTTATTTGCTCATAAATTTCCTACAAAATTCTTGATAAAAATCAATTCCAAAGATTTTTAGGTAGTCTGAATTATGTGGTTGATTTTTATACCTAACATAATTAAGATTGCTAAACCTTTGCATGATCGCTTAAAGAAAAATCCCGTCCCTTGGACAGACGAACATACAAAATTAATTCAGAGAATTAAATTGCTTGTGCATGAAATTCCTTGCTTGCATATTGCTGATCCTTCTCTGTTTAAAATTGTTGAAAGTGATGCATCTGACATTGGTTATGGTGGAATATTAAAATAGGTTTTAAATGGGAAAAAAGCCATTGTCCGATTTACATCTGGACACTGGAATGACACCCAAAAATCTTATTCTACTATTAAAAAAGAAATATTAAGCATTGTCATATGCATACAAAAATTTCAAAATGATCTTTTAAATCAAAAATTTTTATTACGTATAGATTGTAAATTTATGAAAGATGTTTTGCAAAAAGATGTTCAAAATCTTGCATCAAAACAGATTTTCGCTAGATGGCAAGCTATATTATCTATTTTTTATTTTAAAATTGAATTTATAAAAGGTGATGCCAATTCTGTTCCTGATTTTCTCACACGAGAATTCTTGCAGAATACCACCCAGAAAAAAGAGTGATAAAACTCCTAGTGAGAGAGTGATCCAAATTTTCCCAATATCAGCCTCCAAAATCTCGGCAGCAGCCACCACCAAAAAATCTTGGTATGACATCTGCCAAGAAGAAGAAAACAAGACTACAAATTCCGGTCAACAATCTGGATCCATCCCCAGCATTCCATCTCAGGTATTGATGGAGTCCCTTGCAAATTCCAAGGGGTTCCAGGAGCTTCTATCCAAATTCCAGCAACCGACTAAAGGAAGGAGATAGTACCTGTCCAAAGTCAAAGGTGTCAACTGCAAATTTCATCTACATCCAGGGGTACCCTGCAACGTACCTCTAAGGCGGATACAGATATCTCTGTAGCAAAAGCTATTAAGGCGTCTACCCCTTTTATTAAAAAATCAATTTGTCAAAATATTATTTCTATTGAAAAATTTTTTTATGAAAAATCCCCTTTTGATACAATTCAAAAGCTTTTTGGAAAAAATTGGTATTACAAACCAGCTCATCGCCTTAAAAATCTTATTTTTTATCAAACTATTTTGGAAGTTTGCGGATTGGTGGACATTGAACATTTCTTTTTAGAAAAAACCCACCAACATCCTGCATATTCCACATTTAAAATTTTAAATATTTTGTGCCCCGAAACATGGATCCAATTCCAAGGTGATCTTCAGCAAGAGTTTGATTTTCCAGACACTTGTAAAAGTGAACCTTTCTATCATGAGTCTTTCACCTATTGGGACTATCAGCAGGCGTGGTATCATGCCTTCTACGTTCAAAATCTCAAGCATCAGCATACATGGTTGACCTATTTTGATACTCATCTATGCCAAGCTGCATCCTTTCCATTTTGGTTCAACCAGTGGTGGAAAATCTTCGGTACTNGTGAACCTTTCTATCATGAGTCCTTCACTTACTGGGACTATCAGCAAGCATGGTATCATGCTTTCTATATACAAAATCCCAAGCATCAGCATACATGACTGATCTATTTTGATACCCGTATATGCCAAGCCGCATRCTTTCTATTCTGGTTCAACCAATGGTGGGAAATCTTCGGTACTAACGAAGATTGGCTAAACCAGAAATCCCAGATAAAAACGGCCTATAATACCTTTAAATCCCATTACAAACCCTCACCTGAGGAATCCAGTGGTGAAAAATCTTCGGTACTAACGAAGAATGGCTTAACCAGAAATCCCAGATAAAAACGGCCTATAATACCTTTAAATCCCATTACAAACCCTCACCTGAGGAATCCCATTTCGGGATATTACCCTTACTTCATACAAAATTCTATTTACCATGGGTTCTTTTCTGGTATTTAGAATATACACTAGTACAAATTCCTATTATCCAGCGTAAATTCCAGATCAAATGGTAGACTTCCTTCAAAATACCCCAATCCTTCCAAACAAAATCTATCATCGAGTTCTGTCAACACTGACAGAATTCCCAAAAGATCATGGCTCCGGCAATCACTCTGGACCAGAAGAAATTCCTAACAGATAAATCCCAACTCGCGGCCAAACTCACAGTAGTAAAATCCCCTGAAGAGATGCAGCAACTTCTACTACAGTACGTGCCCTCTTCATCAAAATCCTAGGCGGTGTTATCAGAAGATTCTACGACATCACCAGCTATTGACTTGGATGAAGCAGATCTATTGCAGTAGAAGACTTCTCCAGAAAATTTCCTGTATAAATACCGTAGAGAACTGTCGCTCTCTACACGGGCAAAATTCTTATGTAAAATACTGTAGCTCACTGTAGCAGCTACTGTACACTGTAGCGCTTACCTTTTTTTAACTGTAGCGTGCTCTCAGTTTTACTGTTCAAATACCCCTCCCCTACTTCTATATATAGAAGTCAAGTGTTAGTTGTTAGGCAGAAGTTTTCAGACGGAGCGCAATTCTCAGCTTGTCTTCTCCTAGTCTAAATTCCTGTTCTGCATAAAACCTCTGAAGAATTCAGAGTATAAATTTGTATCATCCATGTGAGTAATTCCTCACATGTATTAATTTTCTATATATATTATAAATTCCTTTCTCTTCATCTAAATTTCTTCATGCATATGGAAGGCTAAGCTTCCTGATCTGCATATATACGTTTAAATTCCGTTAAATATCTGTTTAAATTCCTTTATTTGTTTAAATTTATATCTATTATAAATATATGCTTGACCGGTTCTACCGCCTACTATCTGTTTAAATTCCTTTTACATTTATATGATTAAAATTCCATCTGTTTATTATTTGTTTGATTTTATAAATTCTGATTTTTAGAAATTTTCAGAATAGTCCAATTATCAATAGATTTTTCAAAATCTTCAATAATTAATTCTTCGAAATTTATCAACATCTTTGGATCTTCAGATGTAGATCTAGAAACAGAACTACTTGATGAAGCAGATCTCTTGAAGAGATTCTCCATTTCAAAGTTTTTCAAGGATAGATCTTCACAGATCTGGCTACCAACTTCCTGCCGCTTTGACGAGTCTCGTACCTCTCCTCAGCTTATCCTTTTACGGTCTTATGGAAAAACAATCACTAGATAAGTTTCGATCTATCCAGATCCACCAAGATCTGAATAGTCTCCACAGAAATAAGCTTTGAAATTTTATAATATATAGAAGTTCCTGTTGAAGACTAGAAGATATTTGTGATTTTATAAATTCTGAAGCTTAATCTATCCACAGATGATATTTCTAAATATCTCCACAGATATTTGTGATTTTATATAAGTCAATGGAACCAGCTATCCCAAAAACCTAAGCTTTTAGGATACGGCACTCTATCTACTATAAGCCTCAGGATCCCCTATCTCCCAACCCTTCTGCGCACTGGGCTGATTACCTATTCCCCCTCGGCTAGACTTGCGAACTTACTGCGCTTAGCTGATGCCTGCTAGCCTAGACGGGACCACGTCTTATT
>MEJB01000010.1:3515872-3541311 GCA_001752375.1 Rhazya stricta | reverse complement strand
GCATGATACCAACATAATAGCCTTTCAACGAATATTAAGAAAAAGAAAAGTTGTGGAGGCATTGGTTAAAGAGCATGGTCACTTGCATGAGTAAAAAGATATAAATATAGATATATATATATATTGATTGTCAAGAGCAACTCAGACTCAGATGAAAAATAAAATATGCATGGCAATTCAACCATACACTCAACATACAAAACAAGCATTGATCTTTTGCAAATTAGTATGAAAATAAACACCACATAGGCTTCATCTATTGCGTACCTCAATTAATTTAAAGTGGCAATGAAAGAAAATTATATAATAATTATGGGACTAACCTTGTAAAGACTCAAATGTCAGAAATAGAGACTCGTGTCAAAAGCTTTAAGCTTTAAGTTTTGAGGGGTAGAGATAGGTAAACAGTTGTGCTGCTAATGTGTTATATTATTATAAGGAAAAAGGGATGATAAGTTTATAGAGAGAAGAGATAGAAGGAGAGGAGTAGAGAGGAAATTGTAACTGATTGTCATTTACCTTGATATGAACCAAAACTTTTTATTTATAAAAAGGTAAACCCTAGGGCTTCTAGGGTTTGAAGGGGTAGAAATGTCATTCARAATATATTTACAACAGCATGCTCTATATTAAGAGAAAATTATTCTTTGTCCTTGCTTTTTTTTAAAGGAAATGCTACATACAACATGCTTAATTTATTTACACAACACTTTGTTGGAAATTTTTTTAACAATGTTTATAGCATAATTTACTAAACTCKAATGCCTCACTTCGCGTGAAAATTGTGGAAAACTAAAAAATTCCAAATTTTTTATGATTCTTAATCCAAAAAATTAATATTTTTTTTCAATCGCCACTCATTGTGATGTTTAATAACTTATACAGTCAAAATTCAAAAAGAATTGATAGATTTGATAGATATTTGGGAGTTAAGATAGAGAGAAATGCATAGAAAGACAAAGTTTACATTAATGCCTTTTAGAATTGAAAATAGAAGCCGTAAAAGCTCATAATTTTTTAGAATTGACAATAATGTCTTTTATGCTAGATTTGTACATGTTTTAAGTCCAAAACATTTTTGAATGCTATTTTTCAGGGAGGTGATAAATGTAACATGCTTAATTTCTTAATGTAAACATTATTTTGATCATGCTTCCAATTTTGCTTTTGCCATAATTTTCTAGACTCCGCAGGAATAGGTATCCTCCTCTGCCTTCTCTCTTAAACCTATATATCCTCGCTAAGATTTGATTAAAACCATGGTTGATTGTTGATTTTGATTCAATATATTACAAACTATCATCATGATGACGATTCGAATACCCAAAAGTAACTTTTTGAGGTAAAAATTGATTAAAAAAATATTTTTTTGCATTCTGCATGAAAAAAATGATAGTTTTTGACCTCTTTTGGACAGTTATGCACCATGTGGCATAGCATTAATGGCAACTGCATCCACATGTCATGTAGCTGTACACTTTTTTTAATTATTTTTCTTAATATATATGTGATTGAACTGTTTTGTTTTTTCTTATTTAACAACAATACTATGTTAGCTTTTTATTTATTCACTTTTATTTCGGATTACATAATATGCAATTTAAATGATCTTAATTGTTGTTATTTTTCTTATTCATCAATATTTTTGTTAATTTATAATTTAGTTACTTATTTTTGTTAGGAACTTTTCAATACTCGATATATGTTTATTTCATATTCAATTTTAATGTATTTGTATTGTATTTTCTCATAATTGTACTTTCGGTCACTTAAATACATAAAATTACCAAGAGGCCCTTAATTTGAAATATTCGTATCTATTTATTTCATACTTAACGAGTACATAAAATTACCGATAGGATCCTGAATTACATTATAAAATTTTTAATAGCCGATGCATAATTTAAATGTATTTGAAGTGTAGTCCCTAATATTTTAATATTTACACTTTGGACCCCTAAAATGCATATAATTATCAAATAGGCCAATAGATTAAATTAGAAATATTTGATATTTATTTATACAATGCAACTAACATAAATGTAATTACACATAATTATTAAATAATTGCACTTTGAGCCCTTTAATATGTAAATTACCAATATACCTAAAATACATTAGGAATTTTTTAATAGATATATGTTTATTCTATGTCTAATTTAAATATATTTGTAATGTAATATCAAATTTTTGATTAATTACACTTTAAGACCCTAGTAAGTATAATTACTAATAGACCCTGAATTATCTAAAAAATTCTAAATAATTGATACATGTTTATTTGATGCATAATTAAATGTATTTGAATAATTACAGTTCATTCACTTAAAATATATAGAATTAGCAAATGCTGCTGGATTAAATTTAACGATGAATGTTTATTCTTTTCATAATTAAAATTTATTTAAAGTATTATATTCCTTTTCATTTGTTTATTTTATTTATATTGTCGTGTTTATTGCAAGATGATGAGTTTGTTGATTGTTTTTCTATTGAGCTAATAGATTACAGTAAAATTTTCAACTATAATGGGGATTTTGTTTGTCTTGATGACTTGATAACCTGGGCAAAAAAAGCTACAAGGAACCATAATGCTTTCCTTATTGTTGTGTGATCAAGGAAAGACAATAATTGTGGGGTATGGCTAAGTTGTGAAAAAAAGCGAGAGGTATAGGAATACAAAGAGGATGCCGGTTGATGTTGAGGCCCAAAAGTTTAGAGGAACAAAAAAAAGCTCATGTCCATTCTCCTTGAAAGGGATGGATCATATTGGTGGATTATGGACTCTATGTGTGGCTAATAGATATCATAATCACAATTAGGTATTCATCTACATGGTCATTCATTTGGAGGTAGATTGATAGAGTCTCAAATACGCACTACAACGAAATTGATTGAGATTGACGTTAAGCAAACAAATATAAATTCATTTGAAGAATCATGATCTAGGTAACTCTACAACATTAAAGCAAATAGACAATGTCAGTCACAAGCTGATGTTGTTGGAGATAGAAGARAGATRAGTTCTCCAGCAGTTGATGGAACAAATAGCGGATAATGGTTATCTTTAGTTCCATTGTGCAAATCCCAATACTAATGTTGTGAGCAATATTATATTCTCTCATCCTAAGTTTCTTGATATGTGCTATTGTTTCCATATGTTTTAGTTATGGATTGTATGTACCTATAAGATGAATAGGTACAAGATGCCATTTTTGGAGGTTCTTGGTGTTTCTCCTACATGAAATAATTTTTTAATTGCTTTTGGATTTCTCAAGGATGATAAATAAGAGAGTTATACTTGGGAGATGCAGAGTGTGATGCAGATGTTTGGTACTCGGGGTACTCCGGGTGTGCTCATCACTTATAAGGATCTGGCATCGATGAATGTTATCAAGGAAGTATTTCAATAGAGAAAGCACATTTTATGTCAACAACACATTTCCAAGAATGTGGAGAGTTATGTAACACGGTCACTGATAGTAAAGATTTGGGGTCTGCATTCTTTCATGGTAAATAGAAGAAGATGGTTGAAGGTATGACAGAGAGAATATAAGGAGCATTTTCATTATATGCAAAATGCATGGGGACACTTGGCTGGATTATGTAGAGGATACCTAACTTATTCCATATAAGGAGAAGTTGGTTTCTGTTTGGAGGGATCAAATTATGTATTTTTGGTAATGTCACGAATAATAGAGTTGAAAGCGCTCACTTCATACTGAAAAGGCATTTGGGGACATCTCCTAGTAATTTCAACGTAATATGACCAAAGATCCATTCAGATTGGGGAGATCAAGCTTGACTTGAAAAGGCTAGTGCCCGCAGTCTTCATGTATCATGTCATTGCATCTTCTAGAGATTGCAACATTACGTCCCAGATCATACCATCTTCTTGTTGTGTAATGAGTTGAAGCGAGTTTGATTGACACAGATGCTGAGGCATGTGGCTATCTCCTACGAAAGACACAATGTGATTCCTTGTGCACATGAATTGGCATCTATGTTCAGAATAATGGTGAGGTTCAATTAGTGTCTATTCACTAGTTCTAAAGGATCCTACACATTGAGGCCACACAGAATTGTTGTGGTAATACTGAGACATATGATAATGACAAGGACATCTTGTCATTYATTCGTAAAATTCTGTCAAGTATGAAGAGAACCGTTTGAGAGTATTTGAAGAGTACTGTTCACTCAGAACAAATGAATCTTCAACAGCCATGTACTAGATAGATAAAGGGTTGTCCGAGATGTAACTCCATTGAGAGAGATCATCAGCTTAGGAGTATATTGAGAAGATGTATAGTCGTGGATGAGTTAGAGGTCGATTATCAGTAGGACGTGGACGGGGACGAGGTCAGAGCTCACCCTCCAAGAATCAATTTCTTTTGCGAGAGAACTTGTATCTAGAGCCACTTCGAGGATTAGAAAGAGTCAACACTCTTAAGGAGTACATAGTACACTATGCGTGAGTAGCACCACATGTGCCTATACCTGATATGAGATTTGTGATAGCCGACTAGGTATAATGTGGCATTAGTGAGTATATCATTAATACACAACTTTACTTATCTTCTGTTAATGGCAACAAAAGTGGTCAGTGGTCATTCTAATATCATTACCATTGCCTATAAAAGTAAACAAATCACTTCATTACGGTATTTGAATTACAAAATCAATTCATATTTCATTAACATATTGTATAAGTGAGATTTTTAATGTGTCTACAGTTACATATGGTCGATGATTGTCCTTTACCAAAATTATATCTTCAATGGCCCAGACTCCATACTCATAGTGTTGATGGTTGGGATATTCCATTATGCGATAGGATCCGGCCTTGGGCTACATGATATGGACATTTTTTATTTGTACATCATTAGARTTTCCCAATGTATAGACTAGTATTTGCTAATATACACCTTCTTTTTTTATACATTTTTTACAATTTACATGTTATTGATATCGTTATTACATAATAATATAGAAAATTAAAATGTAACATATTTAAAATAAAACTACATATAATATAAGAAATTAATGTGTAACAATATCCAAAATAAAACTAAATAATAATAAAGGAATTGACACGTAACATATCCAAAATAAAATTACATAACAATATAGAAATTACATTGCAACATATAAAACTAGATAATAATATAGAATTGAAGCGTAACATGTCCAAAATAAAATTGTATAACAATATAGAATTACAGTACAACATATCTAAAAGTTAACTGCAAAAGAATATACAAGTTAAACTTGCAACATATATAAAATTAAGTATCTAACATCTAGAGGTTAGGCACCACATATCCAAAATAAATCTACACTCAATTACGTCAACTCCGTCTGCATCATAGGCTACCCCCTGCCTCCTCTTCATCCTCCTCATCTTGATATTCTGAGATACGTACCCTATCCAAATGGTTGACACAATCTCATATTTGGTAAGCAATCTTGGACACTTGATCACTCGTGAGAAGATGATGGCACTGTGGTGAAGTAGGAAGAGTATACTGATAGACCATATGCAGTCGCTATAATATATATATAATTTAATATATTTAATAAATACAAATAATCAAATATAATACATATCACGACACCCGGTATTGCCTCAGGAATGGGTACGTCATCACCCTCTGACAAGTGAGTTGGGTTCTGTACTTAAGGATGAGTATCATAAAAGAACCAATCCATATAATCATCGGAGGTAGCATATGGAGGTCGAGCCTGAGTAACATAAAAGAACCAATCCATATAGTCATTGGAGGTAGCATATGGAGGTCGAGCCGGTGTCCCACATATACAAGATACATGACGATGTACGAAGGGTCAAAATGGTACCCGACGACATACTCACCATCGATATGCACGGAATCATGGGCAAGATCAGGATAGTCTAGATCAATCCAAACTGTTGGAGTATCAGATTCGACATGTATGGCTCGACCACATCGAGAAATGCAATGCGACCATGTAGCATCATAATAGGAAGGCCTAGCAAAAAATAAGAGATCTTATAAATGGTGGCCTTATCTATAATCTATTTAAAAAAAATAACATTATTATTTGTCAAAAAATAATAAACATTATCAATAATATTTGAAACTCATATATCCTCAGTTCTCATAGAATTAAGCTACATCGGGACCTGCGTGAGTATTTGGGGAGGGCCTAGCGGTCACCTATCTTAATGAATATGGCTCTCGACCACTCCATCCGCAATTCTCAAAAAGGCGAAACATGGGAAAGTACTCATAAGTCCAGTGTGATTTAATAAAGCATTTTCATAAGAAATAGTATTATTGAACTAAAATAATGTATCAATAAATATTTATATTAGATACCTCTAATAGAGTACAATATCCACCCAACTGTCTGCAAATAGCCCGTGAAGTGTACCCGAGCTGTCGATACAAATGTGCCAATGCGAGAATGCCTCAAGCATTTGCAAACCCTAGTTAGGTCCTCAGGATGTGAATGGATGGATATTCACAATAAACTTGTACTGCAACTTATCGACAAAAATAGATGCACCCAACATATAAGCGAGTCAAGCGCGAAACAATGACTCTAGAGAAATACCATGCTGCATTGCACGATATAGGCTATAAAGAAAAATTGATTTTTTCTAAATGAACCCTTTATTACAATATCATATTAAATTCAAGAAATTAGATTTTTATATAACAGATAATTCAGAAATTAAAATCTTGTTTTCTAATAATCCTTTACAATTTTGAGATAAGAATCAGGTTGAAGCTAGATTAGAAAGGAAAGATAAAAATAAAATTATTAGAGTAACTCTTATGAGATATAATCTTGAATACAAACAGGAATTTAGAGAACAGATAAAAGAATTACTTGACTTGAACTAATTAGAATTTGTCAATCTTCTCATAGTTCTCATGCTATTATGGTAAGAATGTTTTAGCATGCTTCTTAACTCATGACGACAGAATTTATGAAAAGGATTCTTGAGATACATAGAGATATGAAGAAGCAAGTAGGCTCAATTAAAGATAATGTTTCTAACATAATTGATATTGCCAACCTTCCTGGAAATCCAAAGGAAATGTCTGAGTTATTAATTTCTTCTTGCAAGATGATTAATATCAAGKTCCGGTATTATGATATCAGTAATAAAATGATGAAATATAACTTCATAATATTGAATTCGAAAAGATAGACACTCTTTCTTCATTAGAGGAGACAACAGTTGATCAACATCCTAAGCATGACAGATTAAAAATTGCTCATGAAAGTCTTTCTCTCAGGCATTTAAAAGGCGTAATGATCCCTAGGAGAAATACTTCATTAGATAAAATTCAACTACTTTCAGTAGTTGAAACTCAGTCCTCGATAATGAATGAGCTATACGACCTTCAAAATATAGATACTAGATATGTAGATTTCTCGGGAAGTTATCCCAGAAATAAATTATTTACAAGATTCCTTTCCTAAAGAGATTACATACTGGTATGACTTTGGTGTCATTAATTCAATATATTTAAGTTCTCCTAAATTTCCTGAGACAGAGTTTCTTCCTCATTGGATCAAGGAAGGAGTAAAAGATTGTTCTCCAAGGGACATCTTGATATTAAAATTTTTATAAGCAGAATGAGATTTTTTATAAAGAAGACAGATATTTGACGTATCACTTTATTCAGCTTAGTAAAGCAGATTCCTTTGACATTCACTTTGATGGTAGAAGAAAGGAATTCTTAAAATTCCTGGAAAATGATATTCATTATAGAAGAGGTATTGGATTAAAGGTTATCCTTCAGGGAATGGAAGRCGTATTTAAAAAAAGATTTTGGACATATGGAGGTAGAAAMACACATTCATTAGTTATGACAGCTCTAGCCAAGGTAACCCAATGACAGCCAGTTTATATTTACATAATAAGACAAAGCATATTGATAGAGGAATCATCAAATCAAGCCCCCAGGCACAACAAAAGATATTCCAGCTAAGGCAGCATGATAAGGGAATGTGTCCTGCATGTTCACCATTAAAATCAAGGATCAAGACAACCATATCTGAAAGTAGTGATGATTGAAGATATTACATGAAGAAAAGATTATTGATTGACCGGTGCACCACTAAAAGATGATTGACAAGCACACTACAAAAGGACATGATCTACATAGATGAATCATCAAAACCAGTAATGATTAACATAAAGTAAGATAATTTGAAATCTAGATTTCAAGTCCGAAATCTAGTATAAATACAAAGTATGTGAGCCTTAACAGGTATTGAGCAGAAAAATCCTTCTCTACTTGTAAATGTTCTCTTCATCAATAAAAATATAGAACTTCTCTTTTCATATATCTTTTCTACATTTAGCCAAGTTTATTTATTTTCTATTTTGAAAAAGCATCCTTCAATACTTCAAACCTTTCAACCATATGCCTAGAGGTAGGAAACAAAATTAGGCTGTACTGAATTTCTTTGAAGGAATGACAAGGGAAGTTACCTTCAAAAGGTTGGATCTGAAACACTCGGTAAAAGTCTCGTCGGATACGTGAAGAAATTTTGGTCAAATCGAAAGGAAGGTATGGAAGCATTTTGGACCCTTTTTTAATCATTAAGAAATAACTTGTCTCAAATGCAATTAAGATATATGAATATTTGAAATAAAATGCTTTATTTCTGGATACTTTTTCTGCCTAGTTCGATATTAGTTATTGTAAAGATACATGAATTTTTAATAATTATAAACTAGGCTCATTCTGGCCCCACCACTCTTCTCGAAGCTCCGAGACGTCTAATAATAGATTTTGCATGATCGAGTGAAGAACGTTGTCTCTACTCGTGTTGTGCTGAACCGATCTATCGTCAACAAGAATCTTGAGAATAAAGTGAACGTCATGTAAAGTGGTAGTCATCTTTCCAAATGATATGTGGAAACTATTAGTTTTCGGATGCCATCTCTCCACAAATGAGACAGTAGACGCATGTTCACGTGTGTGACCCCATCCACGTTGACTGCTCGATGAAGGGCTAGCATGTCTATATCCACCAGGTATATCGTAATTTTCATAATCTTCGAATGCCGTAGATGGCTCTATTAATATATCTCGTGGATTCACGTATGGACTAGAACCTAGTTCGTGCTAGTAATAACTAGAACTTGAAGAACGACTGGAGGCCCTAATTGGCCTACCTATACACCATCCATTATACTCGTCCAAATCTGCTGGCTCTTTACCTCTATCACCAATCTATATTACATTTTTTTAAGCATTTATTTTAATTTAATTTGTAATATTATGAAATCAATATTAAAAATTCAGTGATTAGATTGTAAATATTAAACTTTTGTAAGTCTTAAAATTACCCATAAAAAGTTCATATTGCTAAAATTACGTATGAAACATAGTTGAAGTCCTACAAAAAAATTATGTTTATTTTCTAGAACTAATTTTAATTTAAGAACCTTTTTAGGCTAATGTTCAATTTCTAAAAGTATAGGGACTAATATGCAATTCTAAAATTTAAGAGACTGAAGTGCAAATACATGAAATTATGTATGAAATTTTTTTGTGGTTTGTACTCCTACAATAAATTAATTTTCATTTGCAAACATGATTTTTTAATTATCAATTTTTCTAGGTTAATATGCAATTATTAAATATTGAGAGACTAAAGTGTAAATATTACAAAATTATGTATCAGACAAACTTATTTCCTAAAAGTATTATTTCTAGACAATTTATTAATCGGCTAAATTTTTTGGGTTATTATGCAACTACTAGTAGTGAAGGGACCAAAATACAGTTGACAAAAAAATATGGACTAAAATGCAAATAATAAAAATAAAAATTAAATGTGCCTTTGTCCTATAATAACTTCATATTTATTGCTGACACTATCATTATTTAAGAAATTTTTCAGGCTAGTGTTGGGTTACTATAAGTTTATGAACTAAAGTGAAAATTTGTATAAATTATGTATTAAAAATAGTTGTAATTCTACAATATTTCATGTTTATTTTTTTGAACTATTTACAATTTATAAAAATTTACAGTCCTTTTATTAGATCCAAGTTTATTTCCAGACAACATTATTATTATTATGAGATCCAAATTTATTTTATTGTCACAAGTATAGGTATTAACATACAACATTCAAGATTAAAATAATAAAAATAAATTAAAGCGCAATAAGATAAAAATAAAATTAAAGCATAATAAATWAAATTAAAACATAAGAAGTGAAAAAATAAATTACAACATAATTAATGCAATATGAAAAAACAATAAATAAAATTTAAAATAATTTTTAAACAAAAATAATTAAAAATTAATTAAGAAAGAAAACAACTCTGCAGGAGCCGAATAGAGTTGCTTAGCAAGCTCCTTTCACACCTTACGAGGTATGTGACTAGCTATTTGAAGCTGGATGGAAGCGACTAAGCACTTCCGTTCGACTTCTGCGGAGCTGCTTGTYRGGCTCCACACGACTTGAAAGAAGCTGCACAACTCGAACGGAACTGCGTCATTTGCAGCAAAATAATCTTTTCACCAAAAAATTCAAAATTTTAACTAATTTTTAGCTAGAAATGAAAAAAAAAACTTTATAATTAAATAATAACATTATAGGGTTGATAAGCTAACCTTTTTACGTCAAATCTGCTTTGATTTGAGCCAAATGTGATTTTAAAGAAAGGAATCAAATGTTCTGTTAGTGAAAAGTAGGAGAGAAAAGATAAGGGGAAATGAATCACTTCACTTATGTGAGGGGTATTTTAAGAACATGAATAAAATAGTATTACATGAAGAAATTATGACTATTCCATTCATCAAAAATTTATTCTTAATATTCTTTCACTTGAGATTTGATTACTCTTTAGCTTTAGACAAAATTGTGCTATATTAATACTTTAATTATATAGACTAATAAAATGTATTAATGTAAAACATGTATGTATCACATATGGTATTCTTAACTCTATTTATTTCATTTTCATCCATTTGGGAGTCTGGTTCATGGGACGACCTTGTAATTATGTTTGTATCATCATCGTTTGAATATGGTTAGGGTTTCAATCATAAAAGTAAGAACTTTTTGTGCACCGTCTGCTCGAACCAGTTGCGCGCGCTCCGCACGTTCATGCTCGGAGTGCATCCTTTTTCTGAGCGTGATTGACACCATTACGTCTTAGATTGATACCACACTTAGGATTTTTAGAATTCAAGGTGAATCATTAGCTTTCGTTTAAATTAACCGAATGACCTAGGTTTTGTATTATGTATTGATAACTATGGAAAAATATGGAATATGTCTAATGTGAAATTTAAGTTAGTACAATTAAATAAAAGAGGCATATATTTCTAGAAGTATGATGGGATACAATTTAATATGGAATTTAGGGTTTGTACTATAAAGTAATATATATTGTGATTGTATTATTATTATTATTACTGTTGTTTAAGAACGATTAGGAGTCATGATATTAATTTATACTCTTAGTAGTTCAATTATTATCGACATGGAATTTAAATTCGAAAATTATTGGTAAATGTCACCCACAGGATAAATGATGAATATATTAATGATGAACACTTATGTTAAATGAATGTATTTGATTAAGTAAGTTTCAGATGAATATTCTTTGAGTAATAATATTAGAATACTGCAGCACATTGAGATTGTGGGCAGCCAAGGCACTCCGCTAGTGATTTAAAGTAAACAAATTTACTAAGGACTTTAAGTAAGTAAATTTCCACATTCCTATTATTGCATGTGTATTGTGGTTATAATTGGATTGCTTTTATGTGATATGATTCATGATTTTATTTCAAGTATGTGAATTTTTCTACTTGAAACATGTTGGGAAGTTTAAGTTCAGAGTTTATGTGATCCATCTTCATGTGCACATAGTCTATAGTATATTGCACCATTTTCTGGCATGGGCATAATCATGCATTTAAGAAAGCAAATATTTTAAAGAATGAAGTTTGGAAAAGCAAATGTTTTGAGGAATGAAGTTTTGGAAAAATGTAATTTTTATGTTAAATGATTTCCAAACGTATATAATTTGAAAAGGGGTGTAAAGCCTAGACCATGAAAGGTACGAGTGAAAAATGGGACATTAGAGACCCGCGCACCCGATCTAACCCTCTTGTAAGGTAGGAATGTAAGTAATATTCACCTCTTTTGAGGTGAAAATGAAAGGAAAAGATTAAGTAATATTAACCGCATTGCGATTCTATCGGTAGAATGTGATTGGATTCCAAATGATAATTGCCCACTGTAGAGCTTAATGGCTAGGCATTATACCAAGTAAGCTCATGATTTGAAAAGGAAATTTTTGAAAAGTTTTGACAAAATGAATTTTTGAACTTCATGACATATAGTGCATGATACATGCATTCATGCATGTTGGGCTAATTCTTTTGATATCAGCCAAGGTCCATCCTTGGCTACCTTGTATTTATTTAGACCTGATTTTCTTCCAACCTTGAAGATATGATAATAGATAACATCTCTTTGTCTCCCAAAAAGACATAATTCAAGTGATCTAGCAGGGTCTTAAGGTCAAGTATAGAGGCTAGGGTCACTGAAGACAACAATTTATTAGTTGAGAATAGGAGAGATAAAGGAGGAATAGACCTCGGTAAAATGGGTCGGGCTTCAAGAGAAGCTACAGTTTTTACTATACTTGTTTCTTCTTCCTTCTTCAACTCTGATCTAGGAATGGAATCCCCCTTCTTAGTATAGCCAACTCTCTTGGAGAATGTTACTTTCAACTCATCCTTTTCCATTACTTACACAAATTTTTGTGCAAGTGAATCAACAGCATCAATAGAAAGAACAAAGTTTGATGTCGGTCAAAGGATAACTCATAGCCTCAAAGACGTTAAAGCCTATTACTTCATTATCAAACTCCATGGTTAGTATTCCAACAGAAACATCAATTTTTGTTCTTGGAATCCTTGTGAATGGTCTCCCTAGCAGCAATGGGGTGGAATTTAGGGGTAACTCTTCTATCTCAAGGACATAGAAGTTAGGATGAAAGATGAGTTGATTTACCTACACATGAACATCCTCAACATATTCTTTAGGGTACTTATTAGATTGATCAGCCAATTGGATAACAACATTATCATATTTAAGTGCCTACCTCTAAGGAACCATACAGACTATAAGGCATCACATTGATTAATACTCCTAAATCTATCATGACATTTATCAAATTTACTAGTACCAATCACACAAAGAATTGAAAAACTCCCTAGATCCTTAAACTTTGGGGGCAATTTTCCTTGGCCAATAGCAGAYACTGTTTCATTCATCTTCACTGCCTCTTTCTCACAAGTATGCCTCCATGTAGTCCAGAGCTCCTTTAAAAATTTGGCATATCGTGGCACTTGCTTTAAGCACTCAAACAAGGGCATGTTAACTTGCACATTTTTAAAAATTTCCATGATTAGGTGGTCAGATTCAGCCTTCTTAGATTTTAAGAATCTACAAAGAAAGGGACCCCAAGCAAAAGACTTAGAATGAAGAGAATCTTTAGGCCTATGACCATTACCTTAAGGTCTCAACGTATTCTTAGACGATGAAGGATCAATCACCTCAGTTACTGAGGTGGCAGGAAGTTTTTCTATTCCTTTGTGCTCTCTTGGTCATCTTCATCATTAAGTGCAAAATTGGCTTCCCTTTGCATCTCAAAATCACCCATGTGAGTCTTACCCTTCCGTGTGGTAACAGTCTTAGCTTGCTCGATTTTTGGGTTGGGAACAATATTGCTAGGAAATTTCCCATTTTTTTAATTTTTCCCATGAAATCAACTAGTTGCCCTATCTGTTTCTTTAACTCCGCAATATCTTTAGTGTGGGCTTGTTGACCTGTAACAAGAGCTTGAGTGGTAGAAGTTAAATTTTGTTGCACAGTAAGGGACTTCAAAATCTCATCATAATTAGGAGTAGCAGAAGAATTTGTAGATGCAGAAAGATTATGGGTAAATTTTTGAGATACTTGAGGCCTCATAGACAAACATGAAGGGCATGGGAACACATGTCCTTAGCCTTGAGGGTTCTGAACGTTGTCATTATTTGCCCAATGAAAATTGGGGTGATCTCTAAATCCAAGGTTATATGTGTTGGACAAAGGGTTATACCTTTGACCAACTTGATTACCTTGAAACCCAAACATCTTTTATAAACTCCCATCTTCTATTGTTGATCAGTTGGGGGCACTGGTCAGTATGATGTCCTTGAGTGTAGCACACGCCCCAGACTTGAATAACTTGTGGTCCTTTTGCTCATTAGCGTTTAGTACTTGATTCAAAAGAGTAGACATTTGGTTAACGTTTTCCTCAAGAGTAGGATTGTAATATACCTCATTTACCCCTCGAGTGAGTTCAATGCTCCCTCGTATTGTTCGTAGTTAATAGTACATTGGACGAGTAACTCCTTAGCAACTTTAGATATTTTGTCCACAAATGATCCTCCAGCAGCAACATCTAGCAATTGGTGTTCAAGAGGGAGAAAACCCTTATAAAAGGAAGTAAGGAGGTTCCTTTCTTTCATCCCATGTGAAAGACATGAAGCAACTAAGCTCTTGAACCTATCATAATATGTATAGAACGTCTCATCCTTTGTTCGATTCTAGTAAGCTACTTCCTTAATATGGTAATCCTCGAAGCGAAGAAGTACTTAGTCAAAAACTCAGTCATTAGCTTCTCCCGTGTGGTGATAAAATCTAATYTAGATCAAACAACTAAGTCTTTGCRCTATCTTCAAGTGAGCAAGYGAATGACTTCAGCTTCAAGYTATTGAGATCTGCATTCTGTGGGCACATACTTGAACATACGAATTGAAACTCCTTTAGATACTTCTGAGGATCCTCATTAGATAGCCCATGGAATTTTGGCAAATTGTGCAAAAATCCATTCTTTAGCTCGAACTCCGCCACCTTTCTATTTGCAGAATTTAGATAAGTAATACATGTTGGTGTTGGTCCATTAGTGGAAGAAGACATTTGCCTAATAGTTTTTGCCATAGGTGATTCACCCTTTTTGCTTTCTAGTTCAAAAGTTGGTATACTTCCTGCCTTATTTGACAAGTTCAATTCTATCCTCCTGGAGAAGTTGGAGTTTGATCAGTATATAGTGCTTTCTTTAGCAAGGCCAAACTTTCTGAAAGTTCTTGAGTTTTTCTATTGACCTCAGACATTCATGGGCCTAAACAACAAAAGCACAAGCATCAATGTACAAATTTAAATTGAAAATACATAAACAAATGAACTTTCCTTCATACATATGCTACAACTATTTTAAGAAAGTCACATGTAAAATTCAGTCAAGTATACAAAAATATGTCAAATCATACAAGTAAACAAAATATTAACAAGTTACATGACACTAGGACATAGGGATTTTGCAATCCCGGCAATAACACCATTTAATAAAACAAAAAATATTTTTATTATCAATAAATCCTGGCATATTGATTAGTAGGGTATCATATAGGGATTGAGGGTACTCTTATATAAAATAGCCACTAAAGGTTGGTTGACTTCCAAGCATATAATTCTATGACTATTAACATACTATACAATTTTAAGGGGGTTCCCGTTGGTGGATTTTAAATATGAATTTTACCAATAAAATCAAAGAATAAATATTTACATATGGTCATTCTTCTCAAAATTCGGACAATTGATATTACCCATTGCCTAATCGAATTGCCTCAATGTAGATAACAATTTCATCCCTTAATCACAAACCAACATTGAATTTAGTCCNGCTTCTTTCTTCTTGATTGAGGAATTCCATATCTCGCTAGTAACTTGAGATATGAAAGTCAAGATTTCGAGGAAGAAAGTTGTAGCATAGATCCCCTTAATCACAAACCAACATTGAATTTAGTCCCTGAGCGACTAATGAGTGATTATCAAGTGGCCACACCTGGGGGTAACGTCTTAATCTCTAATTGTGCATTCAGTAATTGTAAGATAAGCATATTACTATAATTGATTTTGATATAATTTTGGGTGTGGATTGATTATCTAAACATCATGCTTTGGTTGATTGTTAAGAAAATAGTGTGAGATTTGAAGTACTTAGGGGAAGAAATTTGTCTTCCAAGGCTCTATTAGGAGAGTTGGAAAGCGTAACACAATAATGATCTCAACCTTACAGGCTTAGAAGAATTTAAGAAAAGGATGCGAGGATTTTTAGTGTTGTAGTGGATATGGAGAAGGGCAATCAGAGTTGGAGAACATTTCAAGTTGGTACATGAATTTCTTGTCGTGTTTTCGGAGAAACTACCAGAAATACCCCTTGAAAGAGAGGTGGACTTTGAGATAAATCTAATCCTAGGGTCAGAACCAATTCTGAAGGTTCCTTACTGTATGGCACCAGTAGAGCTTAAGGAATTAAAAGACCAGCTCTAGGAACTATTGGATATGAAGTTTAATAGACCAAGTGTACCACCATGGGAAGCACTTGAACTATTTGTGAAGAAGAAGAATGAGAGCATGTGTCTATGCACCATCTATCATGAACTAAACAAGATCACAATCAAGAATAAGTACCATCTACTGCGTATAGATGATCTATTCGATCAGTTAAAAGGAGAATTAGAGTTTTTCAAAATAGACCGTAGTTTAGGATACCAGCAATTGCACATTAAGCTAAAAGATATCCCCAAGAGCACTTTGTGGACGAGGTATGGGTATTACAAGTTCCTGTTAATGCCATTTGGCTTGACTAATGCACCATAAACTTTCATGGATATGATAAACTGTGTGTTTCAGCAAAAACTAGATAAGTCAGTGGTGGTTTTCATTGACGACATACTCATACATTCATCCACGAAATTGAAGCATAGAAAGCACCTCCGTGAGGTACTACAAGTGCCATGGGAAAAGAAACTATAATCGAAGCTCTCTAAGTGAATTTTACTTGCAGAGCGTAGCCTTCTTAGGTAAAATGGTTTTCAGGGATAGAGTGGCAGTTGACTCGAAAAAGATAGAAGGCATAATTAACTGGCCTAAATTAACCAATGTAAGAGAGATATGTAGTTTCCTAGGTTTTGTTAGGTATTACGAGAAGTTCGTGGAGAACTTATCTATGTTCGCATTATCCTTTACTCTGTTAACACAAACGATGACTAAGTTTGAGTGGACGTCTAAGTGTGATGAAAGTTTTCAAGAGTTGAAAGGGAGGTTGGTTTTCGCACAGTTTCTATCATTAGCTGTGGAAGGAGGGAAATACATGGTGTATAGCGATATGTCAAAACATAGATTACGATGTGTATAGATGCATGATAGATGCATTATCGCATATGCTTCGCAACAACTGAAACTGTGTGAATGGAACTACCCATGAATGACTTGGAATTGGCGACAATAGTGTTCGCCTTGAAAGTATGGAGGCATTACCTCTATGGCAAGCAATGCGAGGTCTTTAGTACCACAAAAGCTTTAAGCATATGTTCACGCAAAAAYAACTGAATAGATTTACAAATGGCTTTAGGAATAAGTTTTGGTTCACATATATTACAATTGGTTAGAGAGTATACCTATTCCATCTTATGGAAATAGGGGAATAATTGAATAGATTTAAACACTCCAAGTTATTGTACAATGATACCCTTTTTCACTATAAGTGTTCCTTTTCTGCACAAAAGCACTTAGACACCAGTTTGATAGGTAGTTTGAAGAGGGAGGATGTAAGGTAGTCAAGACAACAAGACGTGTTTTCTCTCATATGTTTTTGAAGGGTGTTCTTGTGGGACTTTATCAAGCTTCTTTCTTCTTGATTGAGGAATTCCATATCTCGCTAGTAACTTGAGATATGAAAGTCAAGATTTCGAGGAAGAAAGTTGTAGCATAGATCCTAAAAATTTAATTTCTCTAATCGTTACCGGTAAGAATGGGTAAACGGAGTGTCAAAAGCAAATGGTGCTCTCATTACCTACTCTAGTTAGTTTACTGATAAGTTATTTTTTTAGTTGAGAGAGTTTCAAAATCCCCTGCGTCACTCTAAATGCCTGCATTTGGATAAGGCAGAATTACCATGTTGTAGCCTATTATCGCAAATAAAGCATCTCGGTCATTGTGTATGTGGTGATTTTTTCCCTCTGAGTGTGTCTTTTCCTAAATATATGTATCGGTATAATGTGTTTGTCCATGATTTGGCTTGTAGTCAGTCCACAATTTGTCCTTATTGTTCAAATGTTATGATGCTATGCTAATTTGCTTAGCTGATAATCCATTTTTTGGCATGGGATTGTGAATAAACTCAATCCTTCTATAATTATATTTGTTTCTTCTACTATTCCCTTGTGACGACCATATACTTAAAGGTCGTTAGATTGATTTCTATGAAAGTAAAGAAATCTCATAGTGTCAGGAAATTAAAAGTAATGGTGAATAAAGAGATGCGCATATCAGAATGGTTACAAGATATGTTTTTGAACGGTGATAAGTTTTTGGACAAAATAATGCATATTAAGGAATGATTTATTATTATACAATTTAAATAAAACGACAACTGTAACATTGTTTAATATGTTCTTGATTCCTTAAAATTTGAATAAGTTAATGAGATAGAATAATCAATGTGTTGTGAAAAAAAGAGAAATAAATCGACACTTATTTTGAAATAGAGTGAGGATATTCCAAGTGGGAGCTTATGGAGGTCCGAGACCATACGATATATTACCTTTGTTCTATCAAAGGTATTGACACATACTTGGTAAATTAATCATAAAATTTATGCAACATATTTTTAGAAAGAGACATATAGCACCACATCTCAATGAAAATCTCATTATGTTTATACCCGAAACAAGATAAGCCTAAATAGGTGTCCCGATTTCATCTTATTTCTTTTTATAATATAATTATGAAGGTCATCACAAAAATCATGGCTAACAGGCTAGACTTGTTGATGGCACTGGCTAGCATGCTATGGATAACATAGTTATCCCCTAAGAAATCATATATTCTATGAAAGATAAAATTGTATAGAGAGGATGGTTGATAGGAAAACTTGACCTCAAGAAGGCCCAAAATCGAATCGAATGGGGTCTTCTTGAAAAAGTGTCATTAGATTTAGGTTTCGGTTCACATATATTACAATTGGTTAGAGAGTACACCTATTCCACCTTACGGAAATGGGGGAACAATTGAATAGATTTAAACACTTCAAGTTATTGTACAAGGATACCCTTTTTCACCATAATTGTTCCTTTTCTGCACAGAAGCACTTAGACACCAGATTGATAGGTAGTTTGAAGAGGGAGGATGTAAGGTAGTCAAGACAACAAGACGTGTTTTCCCTTATATGTTTATGGAGGGTGTTCTTGCGGGACTTTATCAATTTTCTGGATAAAAAGTGAATATAGCCAAGCCTAAGTTATTTGTTTCCAAGAACACTGGGAGTAGTTTGCTAGAAACATTAAAAAAAAAAAAAGTTTCGGATTTCCTTGACTTTGAATCTGGTTTGCTCTTTGGGTTCAACTATTACATGATATATAGCATGAGAGCTCAAATGTATGGATTCTTAATGAGTAAGGTATGTTGCAATTTTGTGGATCGATGCTGCAACAAGGATCTTATTGATACAAATAGACACTTCCACAATACCCTATTATTTGATGCAAACCATTGAACTACCATTCTTTATGGTGAGGAATATGGAGAAGACGATAAGAAAATTTCTTTGGACTGCAAGGAATGACCATAGGTCAAACGGGCGGGCCTGCAATTGGCTYGTAGCGAAAACTCAACCCACCAAAAATAAAAATTATTAAATATTAAATAAAAAGCCCTAATATTAAATATTAAAAAAATATTTAAATGATCACTCTAATTCACCATAGTTTATATCATATATCATTCAATATTTGACCAAATAGTTCAACAAAAAGTAATTTAAACTTAAAAATTCATAAAGCTCAACAAAATATGTGAAATTAAATAAATAATACAACGTTCTTTAAACAATGTACAACAAATGAATTTAGGTTAATTTTCTTCAATTGATTTTGATTATTTGAATTTAGTTTCTTTCCTTTTCAATTAACAGGTAGGCGTGTGAGATCCCAAAAATTTTTACGAGAGAGTAACCTACGTATCTTTACAATTTCGAGATTKGTTTTTCTTGTAGATAAATTATAGGACATCATATACTTAGTATTTAGATATATTAGYTCTAGAATTTAGATAGAGTATTACCACTAAAATGAATCCAGACATTTTCTCGGCCTAAGTAAAATCTAATTTTGGAATTTCTTTCTACCTATAGTGACCAAGAGATTAATTCTTATCACCTTGCATGCATGTTGCCGAGCCTATTTCTTCAATTTTTTGGCCAAATTTTTCATTTAATTTTAACTCAAAACCTCACCAATACATGAAGAGCTAATGCTGAAGTTTCAGATGTTGTGTTATCAGAATTTGAGATGAGTTGGCCGAGCTCCTTGCAGGTTCATCCCACATTTTCAAGACTCTTCTTTAGATAGTCAATTTGAAATTGAACTCCACATTAGCAAGAAAACAACTTGTATTTTTCTTCTTCTTTCTTCCTTCTTCTAGCCGACTTCTACCCCTCATCTACAATATTCTTCTCTCCTCCACACGACACACATGCATCTCCATTCAACCCACCTGGCATCTTTCTTAGAAAGATTTGCCAAGGCTTTTCTGGGAAGCCTTGAAGATACTTAGGCCCCAAGAACCACGTCATCTCCTTCTCCTCTAAGCCTAGCTAACCAAACCCATATATAAACACCATTCTTCTTCCCTTGTCTCTATCATTTTATTTCACTTCTTGATAGTTTCATTTCCTTCGTCTATTTCTTTCCACTCCAATCAAGCAGCATTGCCGAAATTTCATATTAGACCTTCTTTGCTGCTTCTTCTTCTTCTCATTCCAGCAACTAGTTGGTCAATACCTCTTATGGCACTTCATTGTTTTCTTCTTATTTAAAGTGAGAAAAGATAACCCCTCATTTAGAAAGCATGATTAGGAAGATGAAGCAGTAAGTATTGTAAGAGGTATATTAGCATGTTAGTTAATTTGGAAAGTATGACACTAAGATTATGATCTTGTTCTTGTAGTATGTAATTGAGGTCAAATAAAAGAATGATAAATTGTTGAGTCTAGTCCTTGGCATTACACATGTCTACTGTTGTTTTAACTAATTGTTGAGTTAATATGTTGAAGTATAAAAGTGTATTACTTGAGCATAATTTGCATACATGGTTTGTGTATAATATGTTTAATGTTAAGGATAATAAGCTTGAAGTGGTGTTTGTAGGACAAATGGGAAAACTGCTTGTAATATAATTCTAGTTGAAGGAAAACTATGGATGATGAATGGTACTACCTAATTTACTGAGTTAATGCTAATGGTGTTGATATAATGTGAACAGGGAGTTGGGCAGTGATGTTTAAAGTCAGCAAAGATAATACAAGAATTGAGATGGGTAAAACATGTTCTATTTTTATTTATATTTGTAATTCAATTTTAGATTAGAAAATGACCTTTATATTGTCATTTAAACTGAGAATTATGGAACTGAATCTCTTAAAATTACAATGATATAAAAATGCACTATCTAGAACTTCATAAGACTCCAGATATAACCAATAAGATGTAAACTGTTTTCTGGTCGAACCAGGAATAATGTCCACAATAAATATGGTATAGAAACTCTATTGGTAAGTGGAACTTATCTTGTGATATATGACTTTCCATCTTGGGTATATTTTAGTACAAATTTCACTCTATTTGAGTTATAAAACTAAAAATATGTACTAATTTTTGAGGTGTGGTCAATTCTAGCTGATTGAGCATGAAACTCATATTTCCATTCAAATTGGTATTCATACAGACTCCTTTAGGCGTAGAAACTTACATTATTAGAACCTTATTGCTTTAGGAACATTTTGGCACCAAATTCATTAAGAAACTCAAAGTATCATGAGAGTAAACACATCAAAACCTCTTTGTTGTTCATTTCGATAAATTTGGCTTCAAACTCATTGTCTTCACTCTAGAACAGTGTGAACATAGTTCTGCTTGTGACCTATCTTATATTATTAGAAAGCCTTACATTCTAGAATAATTTTTCAAGTTATTTGAACTTACAACTATCATCCTAGCTCAAGTCACATCTATTTTAGTGAATCCCCATCCAGGCTAGACAAGAGTGCGTGTATTTAGTTTTCCTCATAATCAGTTTTGTGTGAGTTTTCATTTGTTGAGCCTAGACCCTACTGAACTTCTAAAATAGATTTTGGTTCTTAAGAAATATAAGTTAATGTTGGAATGGATTCATTTAAGATAGGTTAGTTTTGATTCTATGCTATTAGGCATGTGTTGCTACCTATAAATCACTAAGGAAATTCTTACGAATTATGTTAGGGTGCTAAATTGAGATGGGTAAAATATGTGGGTGTATAATATGTTCTATTTTCATTTCTATTTTTATTTCAATTTTGGATCATAKACTGAACTMTTTTATTGTTATATAAATTGAGAATTAGGGAACTGAATCTCTTAGAATTACAATAATATAAAGTGCACTATCTAGAACTTCATAAGACTCAAGATATAACCACCGAGATGTAAACTGTTTAACGGCTGAACTAGGAATTAGTGTCCACATTGAATTCGGGATAGAAACTCTATTGCTAAGTGAAATTTATCTTGTCATATATGACTTTCCATCCTGGGAAGATTTTAGTACAATTTTAATTCAATTTGAGTTGATAAAACTCAAGATACGTGTTAATCTTTAAGGTGTGGTCAATTCTTGCCGACTGACAAGAWACTCATATTTCCATTCAAACTAGTATTCATACAGACTCCTTTAGGCCTAGAAATTTACATTATTGCAAACCTTATTATTTTAGGAACATTTTGGCACCAAATTCATTAAGAAACTTGAAGTATCATAAGAGTAATGCATTAAACACTCTCTGTTGTTCATTCGATAAATCTAGTTTCAAACTCACTGCTCTCACTCTAGAACAGAGCGAACATAGCCCTTCTTATGACCTATCTTACACTATTAGAAAGCCTTACATTCTGGCATACTTTTCCAAGTTATTTTAGCTTAGAACTACCATCCTAGTTCAAGTTACATCTATTTTAGCAAATCCCTGTCTAGGCTGGACAGGAGTGCTTGTATTTAGTTTTCCTCATAATCAGTTTTTGTGAGTTTTCATTTGTTGTTTGCCTAGACCTATTGAACTTCTGAAACAGATTTGGTTCTTATAAAATCTGAGTTAATGTTGGAACGGATTCATTGTTAGTTTTCATTTTGCGCTATTAGGCATGTGTTARTACCTATAAATCACTAAGGAAATCTTTACGAAGTATGTTAGGTAGCGCTAGTCAATAGTTCCTTTCCTCATTAATCGACCTATATATGAGTTCCTCTATCTTTTAACTTCCGCAAATGTACTTGTCTTTTTTGTATTATTTAAGCATATTCTAGATATGTTTTCAAGAATTCTCGTACGCTTGAATGTGAGTTCCCTTTTAAACCTTTTTCCACAAATAGCAATAATTTTGTTTCCTAAAAGAATTATTTCCAACAAAGAGCATGCCATTTTATGAGTTTAATCAAATCTTATTTCTTGGAAAATTACTATTGAAAAGTGAATAGCATTTGTGTTTGCAAGGTCTATTCGCGAAAGACTTCTTGCTTTATAACTTTCAAAAGAATACTTGAGTTTTAAATATTGTTCAGGAAAATTTCTATGATCTCTATTGATTGAATTGATGAATGAAATTGAGTACTCAATTGGCAAACTCTGAGTAACTAGCCTAGCAAACAAAATACTGTGTGGTTGGTCCGCAACACGAGGACCTCTCAAGCTAGTCCAAGTGACAGTATCAGATTAAGCCTAACTGCTAATGCTTGGTGTGGCTGGTGGTAGACCAGAAATGCATCGGGTAAACAATCGCTTCATTTGATGCCCAAGTTTGATTATGGACGTTCATACTCTTGGTTAGAAGGTTTAACCCCCATTGATTGTTTACAAAGTGATAAGGTAGAAATCGCATACGTAAATTTAAAGGGATAAGGTTGGTATACTAGACCTCGTAGAGTTTTAACTTTATGATAACTATTTTGTCTGATGATTTTGTAACACCCCCAGATTAGGAACCTTATTCTCACTCGGGAATGTTACGCCATTCCATTCGCAAATAATCAACTATCATTTAAAACTCAACATTTATTTAAAAATGAAGACAGCGAAAGCCTTTTTAAACCATTCAAGAACAAAAATCACAAGAACTTCAAGAACTTAAAACATTCAGAAATATTTGTCTTATTACATAAATCGATTCGAAAACTAGTTTTCAGTATCATAACTTGCCCATAAGCAATCTCCTCACCCATCATCTGGTTACATATCATCTGAAATGAAACATGAGGAAAAGGAATGAGCTAAAAAGCCCAGTAAGTAACCTCAATGCATGAATGCATTAACCTGTCCTACATGCCATGAAATTATAAAATTTTGCCTTTAAATAAAAAAATTACTTTCCAAACATTCCTTTTCAAAATCTCATTACAAAACATTTCCTTCAAATTTCACTTGCAGTAAAACATTCCATTTCCATTCGTTCGTGAGCTCACTAGAGTGTAACGACTAGCCATTAGGCTGCAGTGGGCCATTTGTTCTTGGGAACCCGATTACATTCTCTTTCTTTACTTTTCCTTTTTCTCTTCACTTCCCAGAGGTGAATCATTACCTCCCTCCCAGAGGGTCGGTTCGGGTGCGTCGGTCCCCCACGACCCATTTCCCATTCATATCCTTCATGGCTAGATTTAAACTCCTTTCCAAAACTTTAGCATTTTCAAAACTTCACATTTTGCTTTAAAATTCCATTTCCTAAACCATTCACCCTCTAAGTGTGTGAATGGCTCATGTCAAATGTGATGTAGAATTCTAACAACATGCTTATGACATGAAATGCTTACATCCGTATATAACATAACATTCAACAAATAATACAAGATATGAATCATAATAGTATATCATTTGACATAAAAGTGCTACAGGATGCGAACACATTAACATTACTCACAATTATATACACATAATCATACAATCCCATACACAACATATTCGAGCAACCAAAATAGTTCAATCACATTCATTCATAACATTAATGAGATGCGAGAATTACTCACATGGAGTCTTATACGTAAACAGGTTCTTACTTAAGTTGCGAAGTGGGCTCCTTCAACTGATCTTATCGTAAGCCCTCGAAATGACCTAGTTGATTACAGAAGAAGGGTCTACTTAGTTTCAATCGTCTTGACTTAAGTATTATGTGGTTAATCTAACAATGTGCTTTATATATTTATAAATCCAATTTAGTTCTCATAATATTGTATATTACTTTTTAAGGCTACGATTCGACTCCTTA
>MEJB01000010.1:3491871-3515427 GCA_001752375.1 Rhazya stricta | reverse complement strand
GGATCTGGAGCGGTTGGTCGGTGCTGGAGAGTCCGAGAGCGAGAGAAGGAAATCAGAGGAGAGACTCGAGAAGGGCAAGCAATCTCCCGTGTGCGCCTGGCAGTGGCGTTCGAGCAGCGACGCATTGGGACGGCCGATCGCAAACTGTGGCAAAGTGGCCATTACAAGCGCCGGCAGTGGAGGAAAGGAAAAGAGAAGGAAAAGCTGGGAAAACCACAACGAGCAGTGTCGGGTCAGGCAGAGGGAGAATGACGGTGGCGGAGGCGACAGCGGTAGCGGGAGGAAGAAGATGAAGGGTTCTTTTAGGTTTTTTCTTTTTCTTTTCCTTTCTTTTTCTTTCTTTTTATTTTCTTATATATTTTCTTTTCTCTTTTTTTATAATTTTATTTTGGGCCATTACCCGAACCCTTCGGGCCTTTCCATCCAAATATAACCCAAAATTCATAAATTTAATATAACGGGCTTCCTTTCAATAAAAAGCCCAACTTCCGACTAACAAATAAATAGACCCATGAGTTGAGCCTTTAACCAAACGATAACTCTTATTCGACACGGACAAACGTACGTTTTAAAAATACTAATCACATATAAAATGTTCAACCCTAGTTGGCACACAATTTTACGAGATCAAACAAAAATTCATAAAAGTAAAATTTGGGGTGTTACAGATTTATTCTTTCAAGCACAGGATTTTATTATCATTCCGATCGAGTATCTTATTTATCAAATGCTTGAAAATAGTAATATAGTTTTATAAATTGCAAATATTACTAGATAGTTGAATATTTATTATAACTTTGTTTATTTTCTAACTTATATTGCACACCTGCGGAACTCAATAAGCTATTGCTCACAGCTTTTCTCCATTTTTGTAATGACAGGTACTGGTCCTTGAGGCTTCGGGTCTAGGAGACAAGAGCTTGGAATGACTGTCGGTTATTGGAGAAATGCTAGACAACACTACCGTTTTCAGTTTGCTATGATTATGGTGTATTTGTAATTGTATTGTGGGATTTAGAATCCCTATTGGATTGTCATTTTTGTTTGGATTTATCTTTTCTGAGATAACACTGATTGTCAAGAGACAGGCGGCGACTCATTCGGCCCCAGTCATACCTAGGTAGGGGCATCACAGGGTTGACCCGGGTTAACCCATGCCAATATGCTGGCTGGCCCACCTCCAAATAGGTTGGAATAATTCTAACCTAACCTACTTATTTTACTTGGTGAATTGAGTTAACTCGATGGGCCCCACCCATTTAACTACTCTAGTAGTGAAAATTATATACTGTGGCTTCGTGGATATATGTCTACCAAAAGACCAAGAAGGCTTGGGCACTCGTAAGCTATTAGTGATAAATGGAATAACCTTAGCTAAGCTAGCTAGTAAGATGCTCAGCCTACCAAAGAGACTTTTTGGGCGAGCATTTTTCATAGACAAAATTGTAAATAGGAAATTGACTTCAAATGAGCAAGTATACATGATCCACAAGTAATATAAATTAAGTAAAGTGTTGATCACACGAGGATTGAAATTATGCAAAGTGTAATGTTAAAACTCTCAATACTTTGATTTTTAAATTAACTAAAGTGTCACTGGATTAAATAAAGCTATAAATTGATTATCTAAGTCAATAACAGAATTAGAATGAGTCAAGTAGTCCAAATGACGAATATGAAGATAGGAAGAGAGTTAGGAATAATGAATCCCCTAAGTTGTGATAGTTAAGCAATGTTTTAGAAATATTGTAGCAATATCTCTTAGGCAAATGAAAATAGGAATATGACCTCACCCCTCTTGATTTTGTTGGTCTTGCTCCTTTTAATTAAGTGAAATCAATTTTCAGTGCTAATCAAGTCTCAATGGTTTCATGATTAGATATATATTCCTATATTATTTACAAATGGATTATCCTATTACAACCCAAATGCACATTCACTTGAATAAGTCTGCTGCTTTCAACTTTTCAATCTTAGGTTATCTTGAACATCCACGCACATTCACTTGAACAAGTCTACTGCTTTCAACTTTTCAATCTTAGGTTATCTTGAATATCCACTTTAAATGATCAATAAATAGTAGATATGAACTCAAATTCTAGTAAAACCCACCAGATATAACAATTATTCCTCAACAAAACATTTAATAACAAAACAACATAGGTCAACAAAAATCCTAACTTTTATAAACTTAGCTCATGTCTACAGCCAAAATAAAAACTAAATATCCACTAGATTTCTCCATGAATATTAGGTAAAAGAAAGTGAATACAAAGTTCTATTGTAACAAAGTAAAGACAAAGCTTGCAATAGCAAAGTAAAGATTCCCCCTTCTTTGATATTGGTTGATTTCTCTATGTTCTTTAAATACTTCAGTTTTCTCCCTTGTCAAAACCTTGTTGCGGCTATCCAGTAGGTCCAACTCTTCGAAATGTAGTGAATCAAATAGTGAATGCCTTCTCTTTCCTCTTCTAAGACTCCCAAAGTGTTGCCCTACTTTTTATCCAAAAGTGGACACATGTCGTCTTCCTATTAGCCTATATTCACTTGTCTTTCTCATTTTATTTTCGCTTTGCCAAGTGTAGACTCCTATTGGTTAGTTCGTTTCGTGCTTTTTCCACATGTCTTCATCTTATTGCCCAAGTAGACTTCTTTTAATATACTCCTTTCCAGTTGTCGATGCTACAATAATGCTACCACATTGCTTCTGAAATTGACACTCTYTCTTTCTCTTTAAGTAATTCAATTACATTCTTAGCATAATCAATCACTTGCACAAACGAAGCTTTTAGCTCAATAAATTCACCTAATTCCGTAATATCACATTTTATCAAGAGTAAAGCTACTTAATCACATTAAGCAAGTATTTAAGGCAAAATGGTACCAAATTGTGCGACGACTGATAAAAAAGGGTGTGAATAGATAGCTAAATACAAGTATATTAGTGAATTTTCACCTACGCTAGTTTTGCAAGCAAAGTATGAGAAACTTTTATATGCCAAATATGGAAGAGTACCACCTTTGGAAATGAGTGTTACGTGAAAATTGGAAAGGAAAGAAGGAAATGAAGCAGTGATCAAGTTTTGGTTAGCTAATTTGTTGGGGGGAACTTATTGAGCAAAAGTAGATAGAAAAATTTAAAACTATTGGTCACACGTGGGGTTAGGACTTAGGCTTCCTTATTGTAAACCTCATAATGATTTATTCTATAGTTTACTATCTATTTTGATAATGAGTTATACTCAGATTGTATATGAATGTTTGTAAGAATGCTAAACAAACATATTAGATATCAAGATCTCTATGGAACCTCAATTGAAGTTACTTAACTCATGGAATAAGGGATCTAGGCATTATTAGTTTATRTTTCATGTATTTAGACTTAGGTTTGATTTACTTTGACAAAACCTTTGAATCCTTGCACAAAATCATCTTTAAAATATTTTCATTTAAACGACCTTCTTTGTGGAAAACATAGGTCTTTAACTTACAATAGTGTTTAGAAACTTTGAAATTTCAATGGAAGTGAATCCAAAGTGTTTATGGACTTCGGACTCATGACCTTGCTACAATGGTCATCCTAAGGACATATATTATAAGTCTAAAGTCATTTGGACTCAGGACTTGTGCTTGTCTTGGCCGTCCAAAGCTAGTTTATGTTAGGTCCGAATGCCTTCTAATGAGACCTCGGACGATGTTTGATGGTAAATCGGATGTTCGAATGTCTCTTGCATATCTGTCTGAATGGCCTTGTGGCTGAGTCCAATATCCCTCCAGTGAGAGTTCAAATGATGCTTTAGATGCACCTCTTGTTCTAGTTAGGTCATCCAAAGATGAACTTTTTTTATTAATGGTTCTTTTTCAAACCGTTACTTGAAGGGTTGTAAAAGGGGACTTTGGAAACTTCTTTGAAGGCCAACCCTAAGATTTTAAGAGCATTAACTTTAGAAAACATCTTGAAAAGCTATCTTCGATTATTCTATTCAAAAAATGCAAGAAATCTCTTATCTTTGTGAAATCAAATCCCAAGATCTTCATTGTCTATCATCACTTTAAAGAGTGAAATATTGTAAACAAATTTTATCTCCACTTTTGAGAGAAAAGATTCCAAGGTTATCTAGGACTTCAACATTTGTTGAAAGGTGAATCTTGAGGAGTTAAAAAGGTTATTATGTTGTAAAACCCATTTGTGGATGAACCATTTTTGTAGTTTGTAAAAGACTTTGTGACTTTTGTTAGTGGAGTTGAAACTTCTAAGGCTATAACTCTAGATAGTGCATGTAGAAATTGAACCACTAAAATCTAGTGTCTATTCTGTATGCTTTCTCTTATTATTTATTTGTTGTTATCTTTATTTGTCATAATATTCATTTATCACAAATACACATTACATTTATTACACTCACCAAATTGGTTATCTTTTCATAGAGGGAGCTCAATGGATGAAGGAGTGGAAAACAAGAAGGCATTGAGGACTTCTCTTTTTCTATGGCAAGCGATGAGAAATACCATAAAAAGGAATAAGGTTCCTCTACTGTGGACAGATGAGTCTCTATAGCGACAACTCGAAATAATCGTTTATAGGGGTGTTCATACTTATTCTAAATCAAATTTTCTAATCGAATTTGTCACTTTAGTTCAGTTTTCTAATTTGGAATAATTTGGTTACAATAACTCCTCCTTAAATTCATTTTAGTAAACTAAGTAATTGAAAAAACTGTAGTTTTATTTATTTATTTTTAAAATATATAATTTGATAAACTTTCTGAAGCCCTAACTAGCTCTTGTAGCTTCACTCTCTTGTACTCTATTCGTTTGGAGACCTAAAACAAAAGACCACCCCCTTCTCAAAGACTAGCAAAAGATGTGGCGTTTCAAGTTTCAACTTTGTTTAGTCATGACCAGGTTTGATCTCTTCTTCATTTTCTTTCTTATAGACTTAATTTGGTTRGACTTTGAATATTTTCGATCGTTTTTAGCTAATTCTAAAGTATYTACGCATTAATTCTTYTATTCTTTCTTCTGATAAGCTATTCTRGATATAGGTTGTTGATGAATTCATGGTCATTGATGAATTMTTGATATCAATATATYTGATGTAGTACTATTACATGTTGTGTTCTTCTCAATTTTATTTTATCGCATGATTGCATATTGATTCTATAGTAGAAAGTGAAATGATTTTTCATCTGCATATTTCWKCAACGACTATCAAATGAATGGCCATCTCTATGTTGTCGCAGCCAAGCTTCTTCTGTTTGCATGTTGTGCTTGAAATGTGAAGGGAAAATCCCTATCTTATGGGTAGCTTACCATTAGCAATATATCCCATGCTAGAACATAAAATTGTCAGAATCAAAGGTGTTATAGAAAATTCCAAAAATCTGACAAAAGTTGTGAATTCTGAAAATATTTCAAGTACAATTGAGAGAGTTTTGATTGATCAAGACGACTTTGAGCCAAAAACTTCAAACTAAAATATAATTTGACAAGATAATAATATACTGCATGAATCAACAACAAGATAATTCGAATTAGTTCAAGAAGCAAGTTCAGCTATAGTGATTGAATTAGTCAATCAACTAAATTTCTATTGAAATACTTCAAAACCGTTTAGTTTGTTGTTTAGCTGATTTATTTTGTGTATAAATTAGAATTAAATATGTAATTGATGCTCATGTTAATGATCATCAGAATTTATAGCTGAGCATTTTTTGGATTTTCTTTAGAAATTCTTAAGCTGAAGATTATTTGGTGTGGTTGGTTCAATTGAAGTTCCTCTTCATTATTTTAAGTTTCCATTTTAAATTTATAAACTCCCTATGCTAAATAAGCTGATTAAATGCCAAAGTTCATAACTTGGATAAAGATTTCTAGTTATGATATAGCAAGTCTGGAACACCTCAATGTTGGGATGTCATTTTTGCTCCAACTTCATAGATCGAAATTTCATTTTTTGGAAGTTATTTTTACTCAACTTCAATATATAAAAGTAATACCTACTCAGCTTCATAGATTGGGATGTCATTTTTGCTCACAATCACAAATCATGTTGTGGATGCTTTAGTGTTGCATCTTGATTTTCATAACACTTCACTTTAACATGGAATTCTCTTTTTCTCTTGTCTCCTTTTTTCTTTTTTCTACAAGATGTCGGATCAAGTAGATAGTTCATCAATGAATATTGAAAATATGTGTCTTCCACTAGAAATAGGACACAAAAAATCTAGTTCTTCAAGTACTAGCAAATGCAATAACAAGAGAAAACCGATTCAACCTCAGTCTGCTGTTTGGTCATGCGCAGCCAAAGAAGGAGAAGAAAGAGCATATCGCAACTATTGCAAAGTAGATTATATACGTTGCTAACATTGCAACAAATGGTACAAGTGCTTTAAAAATCATATGAAATGTTGCATGAAAAATCTATACAACAAATAGACTCGTGCAACTCAAGTAACCTATCGGATCAAGTAGATAGTTCACTGATGAATATTGAAAATATGTGTCTTCCACTAGAAACAAGACACCAAAACTCTAATTCTTCAAGTACTGGCGAATGCAATAACAAGAGAAAACCGATTCAGTCTRGGCCTACTGTWTGGTCACGCTTAACACCAAKTAATGTGCAACCAAAGAAGAAGAAAGAGCATGTTGTAAATGCAAAGTAGATCATATACGTTGCTAACATTGCAGCAAATGGTACAAGTGCTTTGAAAATCATATGAAAGGTCGTATGAAAAATTCACACAACAAATAGACTCATGCAACTCAAGTAACCAACATCATTTTCTCATGGAGATAAGACTATTCAGCAATTAATTAGAGATTTAATAAAAAAAGATACTAGAAATCCTTGTGCTTATATGTTTATTGTAGAGAAACAGCCATTCAATTTTTTTGCATGTCCATCTTTTCAAATTGTATCTCATACTATTGTTACAAGAGATTGTTTGTTTAGGAGAGAAGTTAAACTTGATTTTTTTTTTTTTCTGAAGCACTCATCCGAAAAGTATTGCCTTACTACAAACTCATGGACTTTTGAGCAACGAATTAATTATATGTACTCCTCATTTCATTGATAATGACAGGGTGTTGCACAAGAAAGTTCTAAATTTGTGTTCTATAGATAGTCATAAATGTGAGTCTATTGGGTCAGGGGTTTAAAAATGTTTGCTTGATTAGGTTGACAAAATTTTTACAATTACTTTTGATAATGTGAGTTCGAATGATGTTTCAATTTCTTTCTTGAAGAAAATAATTTCTAATGGGGACACTAGTTTTTTAGGTGGTAAATTTCTTTCTTGAAGAAAATAATTTCTAATGGGGACACTAGTTTTTTAGGTGGTAAATATTTTCGTATTAGGTGTATTGCCCATATAATAAATCTTGTTGTAGATGATGCTTTAAAAGAGATTATCTCTTCAATTAATTGTGTATGTGCACCAATTAAATATATATGGTAGTATCCAAGTAGAATGAAAACGTTCAAGGAGTGCGTTCAAATGGAAAAGAAAAAAAAAAGTAAAGGAGTAAGAGGCTATTATGCTTTGATGTTTCTATTAGGTGGAGCCCAAATTAATTTATGCTAGATAAAACTTTGACATTTGTAAAAGTTATTGAGAGACTTGTAGATATAGATCTATATTATAAGTTTGACCTGGAATTGATATATATGATTGGCCTACTAATAATTATTAAGGCAACATTTCACATTTTGTGAATTTTTTTTGACATTTCTATGATGTAAGATTGCGTGTTCCATGCTGATTATGTATGAGTTCTAATCAATTCCTCAATGAATTTAGTGATGGAGTAACATTATTAAATTATTGGGAAGATAGTGATGCTATTGAGTTGAAAGAAATAAAAAAGAAGAGGAAAAAGTATAACAAAAAGTTGAATTTTATTATGTTTTATGTTGTCATTCTTGATCTCAGTTTAAACTTCATTAGGTCGAGTGGGTAATTCAACGAATATATCCGGATAGCAATTCTTGCAAGGTAGGTGAAGAGCTTTATATGCCCTTTAATGAGTATAAAATGTTAAGTAGCCCTCAAGCATATTGTATAACTACAGCACTCCAGCACCTATCTTCGTGTTCATCAATTAGTTCATTTCAAGTGCATCACAAAGATCTTGTGGACCACCATAAAAAAATACAGTATTTGGATGTAGACACTACATGTATGATATGTTTGTTGATGAGGTTGGAGAGATTGATAATAAAAGTAAATTAAACAAATACATTGGAGAAGAAAGAGAAAGAACTGGTGATTGATTTGATATATTGAAGTGATGGGAACTCAATGCTCCAAGATTTTTTATACTTTTCCAATTGACTTGAGATATATTTTGTTATTCTTTTGTCTATTGATTACATTCTCAACTAGTTTCTTAGTATGAGAGATCGAGTTTTTGACACATTTAACAGCTCTTTGACTCATATAATGTTCAATATCTTATGTGTACTAATGATTGGTTGTGAAGTGTAGTTTATACTTCTAATATTGAAAAAAAAATCTAATTTCTTAAAAAAGGTTGATCGTAGTCATTDATTTTAATATTTTATTATTTTAAAAATAAATGAATTACTCATTATCTAACTTCTATATTGGTTTTTTTAATTGCTTTCTCATAATTTTAAAATTGTGCAATTAAATAAATTATTTTTTAGATCTTTAATATTTTTATGTCGAGGTAAGGTTGAGGTTTTATAATTTTGACCTACGTTTTAAGATTTTATTCACACATGACGTTTTTTCTTTCAGCGCTCCTAAGGCAGACGCCATTGTTAATGCGCTTTCTGATTTGAAAGATATCTATTTAAGTAGCATTTTTATATTTTTTTAATGAATTTTGTAARATGGAAAATAATTAGGGAGTGTATTAAGCAGCTTAAAGACGGCTGGCCTCTTCAAGTAAACTAGAACCCCTCAGATATCGGGTCTTTGACCCCAGAAACCTAAAACCCTTATCCCTTCCTCCCGGCGACTGCTCACTTCAGCGACTTCTTCCTTCGGCGACATCTCCATCCCGGCAACGGCGACGACCAGAAGTCCGGCGTCTAACCGGTAACTCAGAAAGCTCCAAGTTATTTTGTCACATTTAACGGGTTAGTTCTTTTATCTTTTCAGTTATGGGTGCACTATGTTGTTTAGAAGCATTATTCGAGTATTCCTGGCAAGAATGTGATGAATAATCTTTATGCATACGAATTTTAATCAGAACAGGATAAATATTCCTACTTTTTAGTCTTTTTTGGCGTATTTTCTCTTACTTGTCGCCGCTCCTTCTTTTTGATATTTGGGCTCTGTATCTGCTCTGCTCTTTAGCACATTTCAACGAATATATACCGTCTCTCTCAGTTAATAATATTTCGTGATATGAATCAATATATTCCTTCTGTTATTCTCCTTTTCAGATTAGTTTATGCTTCAATCACCTTCGTTAATCAACTGAATTTTTTTGTTGACATAGACTATCAAGCAGAATCTAGTGTKTATCCGGACCAGAAGTCTTGCTTTCTGAACCCTTGGGAAGGGAAAAGAAACTCAAGTATATTGCAGAAGGTCTCTGCACTTGCAAAACCAAACGGGTTCAATTGAAATCCCTACTTCAAACTTCCAGACCGTCCTTTAATAGAATAGAAAATCTTAGTCTCATACTTGGCACTTTAGTTGTCTCTGAAAAGACCATTGTGTTTTAAGCTATAGGGCAAACAGACTTCATATAAATTCCACCAAAATAACTTGCAAAATTAGTAGTGCAATACGAAATTGAACTAACAAAACAAAACTACAAACTTTGTGCATATTTCTAAGCTTGTACTTCTCTGGAATTATGTATTTGGGTCATTGTTGTTGCACATTGAAATGGAATTCTACACCCTTCCTGGCATGTAGCATCTTTGTCTAGGGAAAGCGCCACTAGGGAAAGTGCGACTAGGACTCACGTCTACGTCAAAGGCACTGAAACTAAAAAAAGGTCATGTGCTGCAAGAACTAAAAAGCAAGTCAAATGGGTCAAAACCTGGTAAAGTTTAATGTTTTTGCATTTGTCTTAAAACGCAGCTGATTGTGCAGCATAACCTGAATTACTTCTATGTTCACAACATAGACTGGACATTCYTCCCATCCCAATTGGAAGAACATGAGTTTAGTTAGTTACTTTATTCTTCTGTAAATTTCTGTGTTTGCTTCAATGTACTTAAGATCAGAATTTACAGTTATCTCTAGTATTTATTCTTTGATAATCCATGGGGTTTGCACTGGAGATTTTCTTAAGTGTATATGTGTATATGTATATGTATGTATGTATATATATATGTATATATGTATATGTATATATATACATACACACACTTCAGTATAGAAGCAAAGGCTTATTGCGACCTCTCTTTGTTTTTTATTGAGTATATAATTTCTCTACTTTATATCTTGGATGTTCTTCCTTTCCTGCCTAATTCCCCCTAACTAGATTTATATGTGGTATTTTGTTTGCGGTCCTAAGTAAAATTTACATGCTCCTGAAGAACCAAACATGGTTAGTAGAGTCATTTTAAAAGATGAAATTGGTTTAAATATACTGAAACTACTTACCATGCTTAAATTGTGATCGATCATGTGTCGGATAGATTTGATGTTGTTGCAGACTGCATTTCAGTCAAACAGCTATCTGAATGGAATTGGTGTTGGTTTTATTTATTTTTTTTTTCTAACTTTGAAAATATTGTGAGTTATATTTTTCTATTATTTTATTTACTTTTGTATTTCCTATACGATATATTATTGGGCTTTTGATGCTGGACCATACATGATTTAGTTAAGTAGATTTGTAACACATATGGGGTTAGATTGGGTAAACTGACCCAAAAGAATGAGCATTAACTTATTGTTGACTCCTAAAAATAGCCGACATCAACTGCTAAGGAGATGTAAGAGTTAGGCTAGCAAAGCAAACCCCTGCCTTTGTAGATACCCTGAGAAGGAAGGTTCCGTGGCTGGAGGATGGATGGATGGCTGAGAAGGTAGAAATTGAGCAAACCAAGGTCAGTCGAAGAATGGGAGAATAAAGCAGCCGAAATAGCTACCAGAGCAGCACGCATGAAATCGGCCGAAGACCAACCGATCAGTTGAATAGACCAAACTGCTTGACCGAGATTCTAGGGCTTGATCTACCAAACTGAGCAAGAAAACAAGACGTGGGCCGAAGGAGAAGCATGCAGTTAGGGAGTGGAGAAAGTGGCTTTGGTTTACCTCACCTCCAAGCTATCAGGTCTGTCTCGGCCAAATATAAATAAGAGAAATGAAGTATTTGATCCCCGGATCACCAAACCCAGAAATGAAGGAGAAGCGTGCAGTTTGGGAGAAGCGTGCAGTTCATGAGTGGAGATTTTAGGGCACGATCTACCAAATTGAGCAAGAAAACAAGATGTGGACTGAAGGAGAAGCGTGCAGTTCGGGAGTGGAGAAAGTGGCTTTCGTTTACTTTGCTTTCACGCTATGAGGTCTGTCTTAGCCAAGTATAAATCAGAGTAATGAAGTATTTGATCCCTGGATCATCAAACTCAGAAATAAAGCTTATTATTTTCAATCATGTCTTTTAATTCTGCATCTTCAGCTTTATTAGGCTAGCTTACCGTCTAGATTTGCCAGCACTTTCCAATTTAAAAGCTACTTTTCATAGGTAATCTTGTGTAATTCTACGATAGTTCATAGCTTTTGAAGTTTTCTTTATCAAATCTTGTTTGCTGCCTCCTTTAACTCTTTTTCTTTACAGCTTCCATTAGCATAACTCGTTATCGACCCTCTTTTCCATTCTACTTATTCGCTAAGTTTTCCCACTTGCTAGCTTTATCACCAGCTTATTTAGCTTAATAGATAGCCCAGTTGGCATATTCTAGCTTGAGCACATTGAGCCGACCATATATCACATATCGGCTAAAATCCTTAGTCAAGTAAAACCTTCCATATAAAAGATGTTGTCATACTTTCAGCCACTTGACTTGCACACTTCGTTGAGGGCTTTTCAAGCCTACTCAAGAACTTRACACATTTAAAAAAGAGGTTATTATGAATTTAACAAGCTGATTCATTGGCTTATCAAAATTCAGGTCTTATTGTGTTAAAAAGTTAAAGGATAACCAATTCGACTAGGTACTTTAGCACCTCAACACTTAAGTCATAAGTAAAATCACCAGATGACTGAATTTGTTTAGTTAACTATCAAAATCTAGCATAATTTATTTCAGTTTTGACCGAATATTCTAGTAGAGTTTCTAGTAAAAAGAACAATTATTATTCTAGTAAAAATTGTGATATAAAATTTTAACTGAAGAGCATCAGTAGAGTTTCTTATGCATCTAGATGAAATCAGATTATTCAACAATGATAGAAAGAATTCAGAACCTTATTGCAGACAAACGCTTAAAGGGTCTGTTATGGTAAAATCAACTTGTGGGAAGGATACAGCCTGGTGGGAATGAAAATAAGATAAGAGCATGATGCTGCTCATAGATGCTATTGTTAATTTTCTAAGCTAGTATGTGGTTAATTCTCTAAACTAGAAAGACTTTACACTTTTTATTARAATTATTTGTTCAATCACAAGAACCTATACATCTAGTTGTGACCTTCGGAAGATCCGAAGGTCTCGTGTAGTAACGATGGGTAATTACTCGAGGGATAGTTAGGTCAGGAAGAGAGAAGTCCTTTGCTATAAAAACTATTTTATATCGTATGTATAAGGATGATTAATTCTCATAATATCAATGACCTCTGATGGCTTGAACTTGGACGTTTTTCATTAAGTCTAGAGCTGTATGTTTTACACATATCAACTTGAGATTTTCAATCTTAACATTTTTAGAATTTCTTGTGATTGACATTCAAAGTCCACCAGTTCGGTGGTGTCGAAATTGGTTAAGAATCGATGTTTGTAGAGGCTGCAGGTGGTTTAAAAAAGGATGATGATTATGGCATGGGGGTGAGTCTTGGCTTAGAGTAGAGAGTATAATTAGACTTTCGATGTGGGGAGTTTAATCATAACGCGATAGAGTGTTTGCAAATGAAATATGGAATATGATAGTGGAGGAGGTTGATTGTATGAATTATCTTGTATACTTTATTTGGTTCATTATTGCATTATTTTGAGATTCAAAATTTTATAAAGGAATTTTATATAATTATGATCGTCTTTTGTTGGGTTTTATTACGATTATTTTAGAATATTGAGAATGTGTGAGATTTTTAGCAAAACAAAAAATTAAACAATAAAAATAAAAATTTGGTCGGAAAGTAATGATCGATTAGCGACGACAATAATTTCTTCACAAAATTTAAAAAATATGTGGTATTTGCAAATAATAATTAAAAAATCAAAAAATTATCACTAATCGATTGTAAAATATCGATCGACAAAATTAATTTTTTTATAAAGAAGCGATTAAGTATTCGAGTTTCAAATTTTTAATTAATTCTTATTCTCGTTTGGTTTTAATCTTAGCAATCGATTTCCGATCTATTAAATTAATTTTTTATAAAGGAATAATTACAAGCAATTGCATCCAAAACACATGCAGTTAAATAGGACTTAGAAAAAAAAAGAAAAAGGAATGCTAAAAATGATAATTTGTCAAATCCATATCGCTTTTACTTCGTTTTCAAAGAAAAAGTTCATTTACTTTTGGAATTTATTTGGGTAATGTGTGCAACCTTATGTAGGAAAAGTTATTACTTGGAATATGAATTGCACAATTGATAGATATGGAAGCAACTGATTAACTCAATTTTGAATTGTAAAATACTTGCAATCACGATTCAATTCTAGTTCATCATCTCATTTTCTTGTACTGTACGTTCAACTTTCTTAACCTAATCAATTCAACTAAATCATAAACCTATCAACTAATAAAGATAAGATAATAACTTATATACCATTTCAAATTCGTGTGTTCAGTGGTGGATCCGTCTAAGGACCAATGCAAACTCAAGGCCCCATGGGTAAAGTTTTTTTCTTTAAAACAAAAAAACAAAAAAAGTGATCAATGTAAAATTGTAATGTCTGATTTTTAAAAAAAAAAGAAAAAATATTAACTTAAACCTCTAAATATTTAACTTAATCCCCCACTGAAAAGTTCCTTTTAGACAAACTCCATTCTCAATCTATAGTGAGTATTTGCCCCCACTTACCTTAAGTGAGTAATGAATTATTTATTTTTGTAAAAGAAACATATAATATATACTCTRTATACAATAAAAGCTTATAGTAACTAAATTATAATTCAAACCGAACAAGAGTAATAATACAAAAATGATTATACATAAAATAAAATGAAATAAAATGTTAGTTACGATGCGAATTTGTCACATCRAATGAGGAAATGAATTTTCTACAAAAGATTAAAAAAATTTAATATGCTCTCCTAATACATTTRATTTTATGCATTCTCTAAAATTTCTCATAACATGATTTATATATATTTTTAATCCTTTAAATATAATAAAAAATGAACTAAAAAAGTATATTAAAAAATAGGTAACCTAAGAGGCTTCATTGTTTCAGAGATTGACTTCGGATCTTCTGCTTTGGCCGTCGGTGTTAGAGTAATCGGGTGCAATTTCTAAGTGTATGATTTGGATGTACAACTAGCTCTTGACCGACCACATGTGGTATTGAAGGCCTATTGGAGACAAAATAACAAATTAAAAAAATCTATAATTGATGAACAATCCTGGTTAGGGTATAAATGAAGTATGTTCATTTAAACTCTAATCTTAGTCATCATTGAGAAATTCCGTCAGTAAATGTATTGTTTTTTAACTTTACTTCAAACTCCAAAAATGCATTAAAATAAATTATTATAATTTGTTTTACTTAAGTGAAAAGCTATAATTTCAAAATACAAGTGAAATTTGCCTCTATTGAACTCCTTGTAGCATGTGATATATCTCAATTTGAGCTAAAAAATCTGATTAATTAATATTATTTTCTATTGCAATGTTTTTTGGCAAGCAACTTGATCAAATTACCCCTAAAGTAGCTAATGAATTTACAAAAATAATAGATAGAATTTATTTTGAAAATAAATACCTTATCAATTAAAATATAAGTGAAATAAAATTATCTATCGAGATTATTTTAAGTGGTGAAAATTTTGATATCCCTCAAAATTAAGTAAGGATATGCCGATAAGGGTAAAGATAATCACTTCCTATGTCTCTCTCTGTTAGAATCAGAATAGTTTTAATACTATATTTATATTTAATTGGTTTTTGAGTTATAAATTTCTATAAATAAAAAAGGGAAAAGATGAAGAAGAAGGGGTAAAGGAAAAGCGCACTGTCGGTGGTCTAGATATGAGTTTGAGTGACTGTTACAGTCTCTCAATCAGCACTCATCAGCTGAAACAACTCATTGCTCCCTAACAGCTCCCACCACGTCCCTTTCGTCTCTTCTAAGCCAAAATTTTTATATAATCTAACACCCCATTATTATATATGTCCACAGCTATACATACGTACACAGCCCACCGCAGTATATATCTTTCAATAACAGCTGCCACACYTTTATCTCTCTAGAGTGTTAGAGAGAGAAAGGGCTGGTGGGTTTGAGTTCTCACTTCTGCTTGAGTCAATATCGATTCAGCTTCTCGCAGCATTGCATTCTAATTTTATGCTTGTCGGTCCTGAATTCTTCTCTCTCTCAAGTGCTTTTGGGATTCTTGCTTCTTGATTGGAGGTGTTGACGAGAGATCTATTGGATAATTAAGGTCAAGTTTGAGTGAACGGAGATTCCGAGTGATACAGCGTAAATCTTGAGGTACTTACATCTCATTTCCATTGTTTTTGTAGCATTTTGGAATTTTTATAAGGTTGTGGATGATTTGAATGTTTATATGTGTTTATTTGGGTACATTTGTGTGTATTTTTTTAGCTGAATTTGGTATGCTTTGATTGATTAGGAAATTTTTTCTAGTTAAGACATTTGTTTTACTTTAAGATAATGGTGAAGTGGGCATTTTTGCTTTTTCATTTCTATTCCTTTAGATGAGCTCAGGTTGACTGATGGTTTACTTCATTTTCACATAGAAATGAAGAGCCAGTTTTCTCTGATTTTGACCCAATTAAATGCTGAAAGTTAGGCTCTTTTTAGTCATTCTCGGAGTGTGGGATAGTAGAATTGGGCACAACTTGATGGCGGAGGCATATGATCTAAGTGATTCTTAGCAGCTTTTAGATTGATATTTCTTCTTTTTACACATGGTGGAACATTGATGTAGATCTGATCTGCTGTCTGAAGGATCTTTAACGATAAATATTTGTTTTTGCAGAGATTCTGTTGCTTTTGGGGACAATTCAAAGCCTTTTGGCATGTGGATTCTCATTACACAAGCTTGAAGATTTTGATATTTGAGTGCAGATCACTGGTTCACGTCTGAGAAAATAAGTGACTATGGAACCAGAAGGAGAAAATAAGGTGAGTATTGTTAGGAAAAAGGAATCTCTTCGGAGACTTTCTTTGTAAGTTTACACTTTAAAGATTGAAACTTGAAAGAATTCATTGATCTGCTGATTGTTCTTGTTCAATGTAAGTGTAAGTACTGTCAAGGTACTCCAGTAAGAGTCTTTGAACATAACCTTGTTAAAATTCTAACGATGGCTTGATGATGCATCTTGGCCAGTTTCTTTCCTTATATTACTCGAAAATCTGATTTAAGTCTTTTATTTTCTGTTTTAATTTAGTAAAATTCATGGCTATAGAAATTTTCAGCTTTCTTTACATTGGTTACTGATGATGCAGGGGAAGGTTTTGAAGAACTTGGGTGGTCAGGTCTGCCAGATCTGTGGTGATACTGTTGGTACTACTGTGGATGGGGAGCCATTTGTTGCTTGTGATGTCTGTGCATTTCCAGTATGCAGGCCTTGCTATGAGTATGAGAGAAAGGATGGGAATCAATCTTGTCCACAGTGCAAAACCAGATACAAGAGGCATAAAGGTATATATAGTAAGGGGTTATTTAGTTTTTCATGTTCTGGAAGCTGACCGTGTGGATAAATGGTTAGCATGTGAAGATAATGGAAACTGGGGAGCAAACATTGAACTAAACAAAATGTCTGAAGTGGTAATGAGAATTTGTTCAAAATAATTGCACTACTTGGCTTTTAAGTGAACTCACTTGGTCTGATATCTAGCTATGCCAACTTGTGGTCCTAGTATATCAAGAACATCTAATTAGGATATTTTGAAATCATTAATSAGACACTGGAAGCATGACTTTGTCATCTCTCAATTGCCTTCATCTTGCTTAAATGCAGGAAGTCCTGCAATTCATGGTGATGGAGAGGAAGAAGGTGACACTGATGATAATGCAAGTGATCTTCACTACTCAGAGAATCAAAATGAGAAACAAAAAGTTGCAGAGCGCATMTTGAGCTGGCATATGACTTATGGACGTGGAGAAGATGTTGTGGCACCGAAATATGATAAGGAGGTTTCCCACAATCACATTCCCTTGCTTACAAACGGAACAGATGTATGTGTACAAGGTTTTGGTCCTGCTATTTTGTTTTACCTTTCTGCAACTGGACTGGTATCTATTATCACTTGCCATGTAGGTTTCGGGAGAGTTGTCTGCAGCATCCCCAGAGCGGCTTTCGATGGCATCTCCTGGACATGCTGGTGGTGCTAAACGCATTCATCCACTCCCTTATGGGGCTGATGTCAATCAGTCYCGTATGTTCTTTCTTGTCATTCTGATTCTCCTAATTAGCCTGTGATTTTAACACTTGCAATTTCAATTCAAGAATATTTCTTTTTGTGCAGCTAATATAAGAGTTGTGGATCCTGTGAGGGAGTTTGGTTCTCCAGGATTGGGAAATGTTGCCTGGAAAGAGAGAGTTGATGGGTGGAAAATGAAGCAAGAGAAGAATGTTGTTCCAATGACTACTAGCCATCCTCCTTCTGAAAGAGGAGCTGGAGATATTGACGCGAGCACAGATGTCCTTGTGGATGATTCCCTATTGTAAGTTCTTGCTAGTAATTACATTTTTTGATACTGGATTTATGGCTTTGGGGGAAAAATATGTATGTCCATTTGAACTTAATTTATTTAAAAATAGATCAGTGATCCATATTAGTATTTCTTTCTGGTCTGGAAAGAAAGTTGAGAGTGACCCAAGAACTCGCATGCCTTGTTTTTTTATTCAGAAGTTGTTGTCATTGTGTTCCTTGCATTCTTTTTTTTTTTTTTTTGGGCCTTTTTGGGTTTTTTTTTTTTTTTTTTCTTTTTTTTTTTTTTTTTTTGGGCCTTTTGTGTGTTTTCTTATTATTTTTTCATCTACTTCAGGAATGACGAAGCTCGCCAACCTCTTTCTAGGAANTTTTTTTTTTTTTTTTGGGCCTTTTGTGTGTTTTCTTATTATTTTTTCATCTACTTCAGGAATGACGAAGCTCGCCAACCTCTTTCTAGGAAGGTTTCTATTCCTTCTTCGAGGATTAACCCTTACAGGATGGTTATTGTCCTGCGGCTTGTTATCCTCTGCATTTTCTTGCACTACCGAATAACAAACCCCGTCCCCAACGCATATGCTCTATGGCTGATCTCTGTAATTTGTGAAATTTGGTTTGCTATATCCTGGATTTTGGATCAGTTCCCTAAATGGCTTCCAGTAAACCGTGAAACTTATCTTGATAGGCTGGCTRTAAGGTGAGGAAGATTGTATAATCTTTTTCTCCCATTCCTTTTCCCCTGTTTTTTTTGTCTTCAATTTTCCTCTTTAGATRTCCGTACTATGTAAATACTGCTTTCTATCATGGGGAAATTATAATCTCAATCATGTGTAACAGATATGATCGAGAAGGAGAACCATCTCAATTAGCTGCTGTCGACATATTTGTTAGTACTGTTGATCCTCTGAAGGAACCCCCTCTCGTTACAGCCAATACTGTCCTGTCCATTCTTGCAGTTGATTATCCAGTCGACAAGGTTTCATGCTATGTCTCTGATGATGGTGCAGCTATGTTGACATTTGAAGCTCTGTCAGAAACAGCAGAATTTGCAAGGAAATGGGTTCCATTTTCCAAAAAATACAGCATTGAGCCAAGGGCSCCAGAATGGTACTTTACTCAGAAGATTGATTACTTGAAAGACAAAGTTCAGCCATCATTTGTAAAAGATCGTCGGGCTATGAAGGTTCGATCTCTTTATTTGCTTAACTAGTTAGGTTATCTCATTCTTTTAGCACTTCTGTTTGAAATTATTTTACCTTTACCTCTTGTGCTGCAGAGAGAATATGAAGAGTTTAAAATACGTATCAATGCCCTGGTGGCAAAGGCCCAGAAAGTTCCTGAAGAAGGGTGGATCATGCAAGATGGTACACCCTGGCCTGGAAATAACACCAGAGATCATCCAGGCATGATCCAGGTAASTTCTTGTTACTTATGAGATACCACTATCATACTACCACTTGGTGTTACAGATGAGTTGTGGCTTAGCATCCTGTATCAAATGACAAACTTATCTCATGGGCAGGAAATGAATTTTAGCTCTTTGTTGTTCACTTAAGCTCTCTGGACTATCTCTTTGTGAAGGAATTGAAGCAACTTTGGCTCTTCGTTATTAGTATTCAACATTCTTTATAGGGAATCGAAGGAATTTCAATTTTCTAATGTTTTTTGTCCCCAATTGTATGCGTATCAGTAACTTAAATTGCTAAGTTGAGGACCTAAAATTTGGGAATGGAACAAATAATAATAGAATTCAAATGAATGCATGATGCAAGAGATYGGAAGRGATGGGTGAGYAGCTTGCTGTGTCTTTATGTTGAATGCTCGCGCACGAGTCAAGAGAAAAGAAAAGGTTGAAATTCAAAACTAGGAAATCCAGTAATGCAAGCCTTTTGTGTATTATTGTGCATGAATTTCTATATTAGTTTCCTTGAGAAGGATTGATGTAGCCCCTATAAGCCCCTTTATAGTTAGATTGATTGCCAAGGTTACTTAGCTCATGCTACTATTAACTTTGAATGTGCCTTTTGTTTTGAATCAATACGTTGCCTTGTCTTAGTATGTTGACTTATTTACTAGATCCMGTACCTTTGTTGTGATGTTGACCACCTTTATTTTACTATCACAGGTTTTCTTGGGCCAAAGTGGAGGTCTTGACAGTGAGGGTAATGAACTGCCACGATTAGTATATGTTTCTCGTGAGAAGCGTCCAGGGTTCCAACATCACAAGAAAGCTGGTGCTATGAATGCTCTTGTAAGTTACGCGAGGAATTGATAAATGGTCATGTTGTTTGTCTCTTCTTCTCTTGGTGCAGTTTTACCAATTTATGATCCTTGCTATTTTCTTGCAGGTTCGTGTCTCAGCAGTTCTTACAAATGGACCTTTCTTGTTGAATCTTGATTGTGATCACTACATAAACAACAGCAAGGCATTGCGAGAAGCAATGTGTTTTTTGATGGATCCCAACCTTGGGAAGTATGTCTGTTATGTTCAATTTCCACAGAGGTTTGATGGTATTGACAGGAGTGATCGATATGCTAACAGAAACACTGTGTTCTTTGATGTGAGTTTTTTTTTTTTTTTTTTTTCCCCTGCTTAGATCTCTTTGCATCTTTTCTTTTCTAAATGTTATCATGGCTAAGAATAGAGTTCATTTTATATGTTACTTTTCAGATATAAATTTTATTTTATTTTTTCATTTAGCATCTAAATAAACCCTTTGCCTTCATTTGTCAGATAAACTTGAGAGGTTTGGATGGCATTCAAGGGCCTGTTTACGTAGGTACTGGCTGTGTCTTCAACAGAACTGCTTTGTATGGATATGAGCCTCCTCTCAAACCTAAGCACAAAAAACCTGGGTTGCTATCTTCATGCTTCGGAGGATCAAGAAAGAAAAGTTCCAAGTCGAGTAAGAAAGGATTGGACAAAAAGAAGTCTAGCAAGAATGTTGATCCAACTGTACCAATATTTAGTTTGGAAGATATCGAGGAAGGTGTTGAAGGTAATCTGCTGGTTCCCATCAGTTTCAACTGAAGTATTTATTACCCTTTGAAACGATTGGTTGGTTTATCATCTGAATTTCATACTTGGGCCTCAAAATCATGTTTATACTGTGTACAGAATAGATTATGCCCACAGTAACAGTCTAGAGAAACTGTTTAGATAATCAAGATGAAGTTGAAATTACCAGCCTCATTTCTCTTGCACAGAATCAGATATTAATGTCTTAACTCCTTCATTTTCGGCCATGAATATAGGTACTGGATTTGATGATGAGAAGTCATTATTAATGTCGCAAATGAGCCTTGAGAAAAGATTTGGTCAGTCTGCTGTTTTCGTTGCATCCACACTTATGGAAAATGGTGGTGTTCCTCAGTCTGCCACACCAGAGACTCTTCTCAAAGAGGCAATTCATGTCATTAGTTGTGGTTATGAAGATAAAACCGAATGGGGAAGTGAGGTACATTCAGTTCTACCTAAAACTTGGGTACAAAGCTTTCAATTATAAAACTGGTCACATGAATGGGGCAAAGGACAAGCTATCAAACTTCACTTTATTGATTGTTCTCTTTTACTTTATGGTATCCATCGCATGAGAGAGGGGTTTCAGTAGATTATGTTACGTGAGTTCATTGATCAGGGCCGGGCTAGAATGGAATATTTGCTCCTTCATTCTTTCAGATTAGAAAATTATATGTTCCTTTTTCCTTTTTTTTCTTTTTTAAAAAAATAATCTTTCCTCTATAATTTTGGGAAGTAGTTTTTAATTTTTAAAGTCAAAGATCCATCTATGGTTAGTAATTAAAGTTGGAACCAGTAACTGATTTATGTCGAATGTGAAGTCAGAATAAGTTTGAAATATAAATCCAGAATCTCATTTTCTTTCAATCTTACAATGTAGAAGAAGTCTGAGATCTCTTTGAGCCATTTAGAAAGTTTGTGACTAGACCTCTTATGCTGCAGCCTTGGGAAATCACGAAGGAATGACAAAAGATTGAAAGAGACGAAGGAATGACAAAAGATTCATTATTAGGATTTTGATCTTTTTTCAGTGATCTTTTTGAATCTTCTTGTCTCGATGCAAATGTTGTTAAATTCCTACATGAAGCCCACCCCTCTCCATTTATTTGAAAAAAAAAAAAAATGGAAAGGAAGATTTGTGTCCTTTGTTCTGTAACTCATATGTTTTTGTTATATTTGCAGATAGGATGGATTTATGGTTCTGTCACAGAAGATATTCTCACAGGATTCAAGATGCATGCTCGTGGCTGGCGCTCAATTTACTGCATGCCTCAGAGACCAGCATTCAAAGGGTCAGCTCCAATTAATCTTTCTGATCGTTTAAACCAAGTGCTACGGTGGGCCTTGGGGTCTGTGGAAATTCTTTTCAGTAGGCATTGTCCCATATGGTACGGGTATAGTGGAAGGCTGAAGTGGCTAGAGAGATTTGCATATGTGAACACCACCATTTACCCGGTCACTGCCATTCCTCTTCTTCTTTATTGTACATTACCAGCTGTCTGTCTACTTACTGGGAAGTTCATCATTCCACAGGTTTGAGTCTTTCCTTGTCATTATTATCTCTGTCTTGGTTATTCACTCTGTGCTTCAGATATCTGCTTAGGACATTTGTTCCCGCTTTGAAAGAAGATATTATCTCCCTTGTGAAGCTGTTTACTTTCCTCTTCTAAATCATCTTTCTGTGCTTTCATATTTATTGTCTCTACCATCTTTCACATCTGAATTAGTAGTTGGTGAAAAATGATTCCTATCTCACATCTTGAATCTCATCATCATTGCAGATTAGTAATGTTGCAAGTATTTGGTTTATATCCCTCTTTCTTTCCATCTTTGCCACTGGTATACTTGAGATGAGGTGGAGTGGAGTTGGAATTGATGAATGGTGGAGAAATGAACAATTTTGGGTYATTGGTGGTGTTTCTTCWCATCTTTTTGCTGTCTTCCAAGGGCTGCTCAAAGTACTTGCTGGAATTGATACCAACTTCACTGTCACATCAAAGGCATCAGACGAAGAAGGGGATTTTACTGAACTTTACATGTTCAAATGGACAACCCTTCTCATTCCCCCAACGACTCTCCTCATTATAAACATAGTTGGTGTTGTTGCGGGTGTTTCCTATGCTATAAATAGTGGTTACCAATCATGGGGTCCACTATTTGGGAAGCTGTTCTTTGCCTTCTGGGTGATTGTTCATCTCTATCCTTTCCTCAAAGGTTTGATGGGGCGCCAAAACCGGACACCCACGATTGTTGTCGTATGGTCTATTCTCCTTGCTTCCATTTTCTCGTTGCTATGGGTACGAATTGATCCATTCACCACTAGAGTAACTGGCCCGGATGTCGAGCAGTGTGGTATTAACTGTTAAATGATGAAACCAAATCTGAAACTTCAGCCTAGAGAACCCTTTGAGAAGTAGTGTCAGATCCTCCTGCTTTCATCAGAACCCAGTTTGGGAGCTACCCATTTGTCTGTGAAGCCTTCATTTTGTGCAGAAATTAGTGAAATATGTTCTTGTTCTAAGGATGTA
>MEJB01000010.1:3433040-3491865 GCA_001752375.1 Rhazya stricta | reverse complement strand
TCAGCCTAGAGAACCCTTTGAGAAGTAGTGTCAGATCCTCCTGGTTTCATCAGAACCCAGTTTGGGAGCTACCCATTTGTCTGTGAAGCCTTCATTTTGTGCAGAAATTAGTGAAATATGTTCTTGTTCTAAGGATGTATTATGAACAGAAACTCCAATTTTTGTTTTAAAACTCCTATCAAMAGGAGAGTTTGCGTAGAGAATTGTATCTTGTTCTTAATCCATAATCATACTCAATACTCAAGTATCCCTGTAACTGAAGGAAACACTTATATGTGCGCCTTAAATGTATTTATTCATTCTTTGCTTCTATTTTGTTTGAGTATTTTAACATAGTTATGTTTTTTAGGTGATGCAATGTGTGAAGTTGGCCGTTCATTCAAAGGGACAACGGAAGTTGCCCTCATCTAACCTTTTTTTTTTTTTTTTTTTTTAAGCCTCGGAATCTTGCTCTTGAAAATTTCCAATATTTAAAACCAATACGGCTACTTATTCAAAATTTGACGTCTTTTGCCATTCAATGAATGTCGTTCAACCTTTTTGTCACCACCTATAAATAAAAAACAAGTTTAGGAATAGTAATAGTTAAGTGATACAAATAAGTAAAAGAAAAGCTTAGTTAAGGTGCATAAGAAAATAATTGTTTTATTTTTTTAAATTATAGATTTTACTTTTTTTAAACATTGTAATAGTTTAAGTAATCTCAATTTTTTTTCAAAATTATATATTTTACTTTCTTTAAATAATATTGTAATAGTTTAAGTAATTCCAATTTTTTTTTTCAAAATTATAGATTTTACRTTTTTTAAGCATTGTAATAGTTTAAGTAATCCCAATATTACTAATTTTTTATTCGAGAATGTAATTTGTTATTTTTTTTATGAATTTGATTTTAAGAGCTTCGTAGATGGAAGATTTTGACACTCAAAGAGAGTTCCAATACTTTTAACATCAATTTTGCATGTGTAATTTCCATCCTCCTCCCTTTGGAGTTTTAACCCCTAGTGTAGGGGATGAGGATCAGGGCCAATTTGATTAATATTACAAGGATGTATCTCTTTATTCCAAATGTTATAAGAGATAACTTACGATAAGTCAAATATTTTTATTGGTCAAYTCTTCTCAATAATYTGACATTATTTGATTRYTCAATTCACTTRTTCGATTTTAATTGGTCAAAARCTTTCAATCTTCAAATGTTTAGCCACTTTATTAGTCAATATATCTTAATTTAATTAATTTAAATAAATTTTAAAAATTTTATTTTACAAAATTTCCATACTTACACTCATAATTCCTTCAACGACTTGTGGGGAAGGGTGCATGTCACTAAGACTAGAATGGAAAGAATAGGATTTCCTTATGTCTTGTTGTTTGCAATGATACATGTAGCTATGCAATTCACAACCAAATAAATGTTAATTAATTTATTCCTAATTTATTGGCATATCTTATAAAAGATTAATATTATTGATTTCTGATTTTGAAGTTTCTGATACTTTTATTCAATTGTTTAATAATGCCTCAATAAATGTGACATATAAAGGAATTGCACAACGAACTTCCTCTCTCATTCTTAATGATGTTCTTTGTGTGCCTAGTTTCTCTTCTAATCTTCTTTTTGTTAGCAAATTAACTAAGATTTTGGGATGTCTTGTCCTCCGCATTGCTAACTTTGTATTATCCAGAATCCCCTACATTGACAAATGACTGGATTAGCTAAGCAATGCAGGGGACTTTATCATTTCCTAAAGCATTTTATTCCTTCCACTGTTGTTGCTGCAACTACTGTCCCTAGTTTTTCCTCAATATTAGTTTCTAGTGTTCATTTTGTTGGTTCTTATGTTTCTCCTTATATTGTAACCACCTTTGTATGGCATTTTCGTTTAAGACACGTGTTCGATAAATATTTACCATTGGTTAGACATGTAGACTCTTCTATTACTTCTCCTGATGATGATGATGCAATTTATACTGTATGCCCTTTGGCTAAGCAATATAAAATTCCTTTTCCACTTAGTTTTTCCAACTCTATTTCTGCTTTTGATTTATTATATGTTGACATTTGGGTCCTAGTTTTTCCAACTCTATTTCTGCTTTTGATTTATTATATGTTGACATTTGGGTCCCTTTACAATTCCTACTTTGTATCATCAAATATTTTTCTTGCTATTGTGGACAATTGTAGCAGATATACTTGGATATTTCTTATGAAAAATAAAACTAKGGCTAAGTTGTTGCTTAAGTCCTTTTTGCACTTTTGTTCAAGTGCAGTTTTCCACTTGCATTAATGCCATTAGGACTGATTATGGTCCTGAATTTTTTATCCCATCCTACTATTATGAAAAGGGAGTTATTCACCAAACCACTTATGTAGATACCCTTCAAAAAATGGGGTGGTTGAGAGGAAACATCACATATTATGAATGTGGCTAGGTCCATTGTGACCTTCGATTATGCTTGTGCAGTTTCTATGTCATACATCTATCTATCTGATTAATCTCAATCCATCTCCCCTTTGTTTTTGGGATTTCTGTGTCATCCATGTTATCTATCAGATTAATGTCACTCCATCTCTCCTTTTGCAAGGCCAGTCTCCCTTTTCTCTCTTGCTCCAAAAGCTTGTTGCTTACTCATCTTTGCGAGTGTTTAGTTGTTTAACTTTCGCTTACACCCTTTCCCAGTTTTTAAAAAAAAAAAAATTTGAACCTCGAGGATCCCTTGTGTTTTTCTCGATTTTTCTAATCATACCAAAGGGTTCTTATTTCTGAATAGAGATACTAATTCCATCTTTGACTCTTGGCACGTTTCTTTCCAAGAAATCGTCTACCATTTTCTTTTACCCTTTAATACCTTTGATTCTTTAGTCTCCATCCTTTTGCCTACTATTGCTACTTTCCCCTCGACTAGAAAATTTTGTTCTTTTCCTTCTTCTTTATCAAATCTGACACCTGCACATTTTTACAGTCTTGAAACCACTTTTGTTGATAGTTTACACTTACAATTCCAAAGGTCCACCAGAGTGAGGCATCCTCCTGCTTATTTGCAGGATTATATTTGTTTTAGCTTTTCTTCTCTCACTCTTTGCAAGCTATATTAGGATATGGTAATTTAGCACCTCATCACAAATCTTTTGCTTTGAACATTGTGTTGACTGATGAGCCAAAGAGTTATACTCAGGCTGTCAAATATAATGTTTGGCAATAGGCTATGCAGGCAGAAATTGAAGCTTCGGAAGCTAATCATATTTGGGACTTAATTTTCCTACTAGAAGGGAAGGTTCCAATTAACTGCAATTGGGTATTCAAGGTGAAATTTAAGGCAAGTGGTAGTATTGAAAGGTATAAGGCTAGATTAGTAGCCAAGGGTTATACACAGTAAGAGGGGGTTGATTACTTTGAAATTTTTTCTCCAATTGCRAAGTTAACAACAATGAGCGTTCTTCTAGCACTAACAACAACAAATAACTGGTTTTTGCATCAATTGCATATACAACAAGGCATTCTTACATGGAGCATTATATGAGGAGGTGTACATGAAGCCTCCACTTGGTTTCTAATGTTCTAATCCTCAAACAATTTATAAGTTGAACAATTCACTATATAGATTAGAGTAAGCTAGAGGTAATGTAATGTAAAACTGACTTTAACTTTGTCTAGTAAAGGATTCATTCAGTCTAAATGTGACTATAGTTTTATTTATAAAGAAGATAGACAACGAATTTTGGCCCTCCTTGTTTATGTAGATGATGTTCTATTGGTTGGGGATAGCTTGGGTGATATTCAAGAAGTTAAAGACTTTTTGCATAAGGAGGATAAAGTCAAAGATTTGGGTGTAACAAAGTATTTTTTAGGCTTTGAAGTGGCCAGATGCAAAACAAGCATTAACTTGTGCCAAAGAATATATGTCATAGACATTCTGGAGGATACATGGTTTTTAGGTTGCAAACCAARTAGTACTCCCCTCAATTGTACTAACAACTATAAGCATGGCAATTCTAAACTTCTGGCAGATAATTCCTATTACAGAAGTCTGGTCTGAAAGTTGTTGTGTTTAACTAATTCGAGACCAAATATTAGTTATGTAGTGCAGCAGCTCAGCCAATTCTTGGATTGTTGCAGTCAAATTCACCTTCAAGCAGCTCACAAATATTTAGATACATCAAGAAGTTACCTGGCAAAGGTTGTTTTTTTCTAATGCTACTACATTGAGGTTGAAAGGATTAACTGATTCGACCTGGGCAAGTTGTGTTAAGACGAGGAAATATGTTGTTGATTTTTGTATCTTGGGGGGATTCTTTAGTTTCTTGAAAGTCTAAGAAACAACATACATTTTCAAGAAGTTATAGRGAGGCTGAATATAGGGGGTTGACAATCACCACAAGTGAAATGCATTGGATTTCTGACMTCCACATTGGTCATTGTCTTGCAGCTACTATTCATTGTGACAATCATTTTTCCATTCATATTGCTAACAATCTTGTATTTCATGAATGGACAAAACAAATTAAAATCAACTGCCATTTTGTTAGAGAAAAATTGCAAGCTGGTACCATGAAATTATTGACAGTTTCAAGGGCATTGATGTCTTCAACCATTGTGGCACGCCACTATTTGTGCTTGGACGCTTCAGTGTAGCAAGTTAGTTCACTAGCGTCAAGTATACTAAGAAGAGCATGAGGAATTGGATGACCCATTGTACTATCGCTTTTATTCGAGGTTGGAAGAATACCATATTTGTTGACGTGACCATGGGATGATGCGGSAAAGGAGAATGAGSACATACATCAARCACCATGAATCTGGGCGAGAGARACACACTAGTGTTTTGATGATTTGGGCATCGGTAGGATCAAAAGATGATGGTGGCGGTTGTAGTGTTGAGTTTTGCCTGTGGTAGGGGATAATTGGCGTTGATTGTCTAGTGAGTTGGGAGGGTCAGATGTGGAGGATGGCTGGTCTGTGGTAATCGCAGTTACGCTTAGGTCTGGGCTACACGGTGATGAAGTTGTGGGATGAAAGGTTCGACTATTGATTTTAATTCGATTGGGCATTTCCATTGTTGTTCATTGTGCATGCAAATTTTATAGGAAAAAGAAGTTTTATTAAATAAATATTCATAGACACAGATGCGACTAGTGGACGGATCTAGACAGTGGTAACCTTTATGGTGAGGATTGTACCCTAAGAAAACACATTCTATGCTTGGACCAAAAAATTATTTAAATTGTAGGATCCAAGGTGAGGAAAGCAAGAACACCTGGAAACTCAAAGAGAAGAGTAGGATGACGAATTATCAAAGAGGCAATTGTATGGAGCGCCAAGGTAAGAAGAAGATTGTGAGTAATCGTGGCGATGTGATGATATTTACATTCAACAAGGCCATTTTGTTAAAGGGGTATGAGGACAAAAAAATCTTTGTTGGATGCCAAAGTGGTGCAATAATGAGAAAATGTATGATTTGTGTATTATGTTCCATTGTCACTCTGAAGGTGTTTAATAGTTTTAGTAAAGACGTTTTTTTTTTCATGCCAACTAGTGTTTGGAAATGCGTGAAGACTTCACTTTTACGATGCAGGGATAAATTCAAGTATAATCGGAGAATTAATTAGTAAATAGAATGTAATAATGGAAACGATTAACAGAAACAGTGGGTGATTGGTTTGATTTGCTAATAATATAAAAATGAGTACCAATAATATCTTTATTTAAGGGGAAAAGTAATTTGTATGATTTGCTGAAGGCACACTCATGCCAAAATGATTTAAATGATAATTTTGAGCCAATAGTTGAACTTAAGCGAGAAAGAGCATTAGAGGATGGGTAGCCTAAATGATGTTGTCAGACAGAGGAGTAGATAGATTCAAGAGCTTTAGGAGGATTGGAGATTCTGACAAGTTGAGAAAATATAGACCATCCTTACATAGTCCCTAAAACAAGAGGCGACCATATCATAAGTAATAAATCTGATAAAAAATCTGAAGCAAATAGGAAGAAGATAAGATTATCTTTTGTGAAATGAGCTACGGAAAGGAGATTTTTCCYGATGGAGGAATATGAAAGTATTATTTAAGGAAATGTTAGATGAGCCTGATGGCAAAGGAATGTACTGATATTAGAAATGGGCATTGAGTCCTCATTTCTCATATTAGACATTATATGGACCACCATAAGACTGTGGGATTTAGATGGGCACGAAAGTCAGGTGATGCATTGCTCCAATATGAGGATAYCAATTTGGATCAATAGTGAAATGAGATCCAGCAAGGGGAGCAGTTGTAGATGGACCTTGATATTTATGAGGGCATTGATGGAGCCCATTCTGATTACAGTGACAATTTGGGCAACAAAGAGGGGCTGAGCCCAAAATTCCACGAGATCCATTACGAGAGGCCCAGGTAGGAGAAGAAAATGAGCCATACATTTTTTGTATGGCATAAGAAGGCTGAGGAAGTGATGTAACTTACTACTGCTACGGGAAATAATTATGACATCACTATTTAAATTTTGATTAGAGTTGGACCGTCTGTTAGTGAATGACTGGCTATTCTCACGATGGGTGAAGGAGGCATAATTGAATAAGGTTGTACCTCCTCCAATTTCAGAGGAATGAACTTGTTGGGCATCGAGGGCTAAAATTTGTCCATGAAGTTCAGAGAAACTAGGCAATTTTTTGTGGTGAGATCACTGTGAAGTATCATATAATATAGAACCAAATCATGAAGAGTTGCAATAACTAAATAAGAATAAGATATGGGTTGATTGATGGAGGCCAATGAATCAGCAATTCTATTGGCTTACTGAATATAGGTATCAACTGGTTGAGAGCCTTTATGCAAATTGAAGAGCTGAAATTTCAAACTCATAGCACTGATAATGGAGTTCTGAAAGAAATATGTCTGAAGACAATCCTAAATACCCTTGGTGGTCTCAAATCCAATAGTGAGATGCACAAGACTTTCTGTGATCGACGAGGTGAGTGAGCTTATAATCTGCTAATCCGCAACGAAATAGTTTTCATGCTTTGGATTGAGGATGGTAGTGGCTGCCTGTCTTTTAGTTATTTTAGACATGATGCTTACATTAAGTTAAGAAATAGACCGATTGACATAACTCATGAGTTCCATACCATTAAGAAATGGCTTTATTTGATGAAGCCACACCAGATAGTTGGTGTCATTCAATTTGATGAATTGAGAAGTATTTTGAGTGACATTGGAGGAGTAAGAGAAGGAAGAAGAGGCAGCCATGGATGATGCATAAATAACAAAGGTGCAGAGAAAGTGAGGACACATAAAAGGGTAAGAAGAACTAGACAGGGAGGAGGTCAGAAATAAGACACTGGGAAGACCTAAACTTGCTTTGGTACCGCGTAAGAATAGGATTTTCCTTATGTCTTTCTATTTCCAGTGATACACATATAGCGGATGCAGTTTTGCAATTCACAACCTAATAAATATGAATTAATTGATTCGTAATTTACAACAATTCTATGAAATATTAATACTTATTCCGAATTTACATCAAATCTTCAAGTAGTCTGTTAGCTATTTACTATAGAAATTGACTGCTTGATTATAGCATATGATTATGGTCTGTTTAGCATCGTGAGATTAGAAGATGATTCGGTTCCCTTAACAAGAATATAAGGTACTGTTTCATAAAACTGAAGTCTTGAAGTCTGAATCTATGAGTCTGAAGTCTCAAACTCAAATATGAAGTTTGAAAAATATTTGACTTTATAATGCTAAATATTTACTTTATAATACCTAAATTTAAATATTGAATTTCGTAATCTAATTTGAAATGTCTTAATATAGTAAGACCTTGTTTGATAACTCAGGTCAATACTTAAAACTGAATGGATTGAGTGCTTATTAAATTAATACCGTTTGATAATGTAATTTCGTAATGTCTTTGAGTAATTCTTAATTACCAAATTCAATATTTAAAATCAGACGTACCAAGTGAATTTTAGAAGAAAAACTTTAATATTTATAAATTCAACTATTTTTCAGACTTTGCTCTAACCTTCAGATCTCAAATTTCAAATTTCAATTTTATCAAATGGAGCCTAAGTCAGAATATTAGCATTTAAAATCTATAGAAGGAATTAAGAAATACGTAATGTGTTAATGTATTGAGACATTTCAAAGTTAAACAATAAACGAACCTAATTCAATAAGTATTTAGTTCGTTCAGTTTTAAGTGATGAATTGTATTATCAAATAAGACATAACTAATTCTTTAAGAAATATTTCATATATTTATCTTTGAAGACTTTTTTTCCCCAATAGGAGGAGGTTGATTTGTATATCCAATTTGTATGCAACGAAAAACAACATTCATTTATATTGTCTTTTTTGTTTTTCTCCCTTAGAATTATTTTATTCTACTATACAAATGAATAAATGTCAATTGTCCACACTACCCATTCCACGAGTCTATTCGGATATGGCAGTGGCCTTCACAATTTTGTGTAGTAAGTTGAATTCTGGAATCTGTCACGCCAAATGCTGGAATCTCATGTAGTTATTTTAATCAGAAAGAGAATTAAAACCCTTCTCTTACTATAGACAATGAAGATTCTTAAACGCAATAGCATACTCAAATAGGAAGGAACAGCTGTCGTATGTGCCAAATTTTGGGATAAAGTAATAATTCAAGATAGAACTGGGCTCACAACTTTCCCTCCTTATAAATTTTCAATGAAAATTTTGGACCTCAGAAAATAAGGTAATCGGATAAATTTATATAAAAATTCGAAAAAATCTGTTTGGAAACTCTTTTTCAGTTACCCAACAGAAGATTCTCTTGTTGCCATATCCCCTTGCAACTCTTCCACTCCTTCTCGTATGATTCTCTCTCTTTCTAGTTTCTGTGTTAAGGTCTTAAGGTTTGCCTTCTGGAATTAAGTATATATGTTTATCTATCTTCGTCTGACAAATTTGGCTTGTTGAGACAGAACCCAAAATTCTAACATTCTCAAGTTGTTTAATAGGATGGTTGGAGCTACAGCGGCTGTCCGATCATTCACTGACGCCCATAGTTGCCCATGTTTGTGCTTGGATTCAATGGCTTCAAATAGCTTGAGTGTTTTAACTAATGTGGATTTGGTAGCGCACAAGGATGTAGCAAGGAGGAAAAGTTCGAAGAAATTAAAATCAGTGGAGTTGAGAAGCTCTTTCTTGGATACATGGTCCACTAAAAGGCTTTCTTGTGGTGCACATGGTTACTCAAGAAAGAAAAAGAAGCTAAAAAACCTTAGCATTGTTGATGAGTTGGGAGGGCAGTATGAAGAAGGCTTCGACGATGTAAAAAATGTGAGCAGAATTTTCTGAATTTCCATTTGACATTCTGATGTTGTTTTATTTGTTTTTTATTTATTTGGTTCTCGTTCTGTAAAACTTTGAAGCTGAATATATTTATCTCTGCCCTTTTTTTTTATTGCTATCTAGTAGTAATTATTAGGTCTTCTTATACTTTTTTTGTTCTTTTGTCGGTTTTTTTTTTTTTATTGGGGGGGGGGGGGGGGGGGGGGGGGGGGGGTAAATACAGAGAAGAGAATTAGAGGTTTACATTGATGTTATGAAAAGCTGTTCCTATATCTATAATAACGTGTTCCACACCAATTGATACAGACAAAATTAGACCGTTGGCTAAAATGACTGAATCGAGGTGTGGGTGCTTCAAATGGAACTGTCCAGTAGGTAATATTMACAATTAAGATGTCTTCTGTAGAAGAATCTAAGGAATATGCATTTTGTGGTATGCTTGGGTAATATCATCAGAAGCAAACACTCGAAACAATCCCTTAGACAAGATACTTTAGCCTTGAAAAGATCGTCACTACTTGCTAATAGGAAGCCGTCAAGTACCTTCTGGGAGGCTGTCAGCTGCAACTCTTTCTAGTATTTTCTCATCGGCATTGCAGACAACTTTCTTGATCAAGTTACTCATTTGAACAGATTTAATAGAAAACTTGAATATTTGCCGGCTCACATGCTTCATGAAGCAGTTGGTCTGACAGAGGAATCCATAGACTTAGTTGATTAGCGCTGCTGCCCAGAAGTAAAATGAGTCTGTGGATACTGCTGAGGCAGTTAATCAATAATATGTCTGGCAAAGTTGTCAAGCTTCTTTTATAAGCGGATAATCTTAAACATTTATCAAGGAGGATCAAGCRATGTTGATACTGGTGGTTTTTCATGTCAGGATCCAGGCATGTCTGCAGTCATGGTTGATTGGTAATTCGGTTCTAACTTTTAAACTAATATATTATTTTGTGCTGGTTAAGCTTAAGTCAACTGCCGCATCTTTGTGATTCTCGACTAACTATAATTTGCGGATGTGCAGTCATGTTTGTCTTTGTTTTTGCTTCTTCTTTTTTCTTTTTCTTTTTTTGGTTTTTCCCTCTCTCTTTTTGTARCTCATAATCATGTCTTCGAGCTGGGGTACTCCTGTACTTCGTGACAAATTCAATGCCGTGCAGGAAATAATCAACTATTTGACGTATAAAGCTGTGAGGACGGTTCTTAATCAACTCTATGAGATGAACCCGCCGCAGTACATGTGGTTTCACAAGTAAGTAACAACTGTAGGATGCTTTACTTCCAATTACTATTGAGCCTTTCCACATTAGTCTCTTAAACTGCATGATTGAATAGAAAAGTGATGAGGGCATATTTAATCATGATAACCTTGAGTTGCAATGTTAAAATAGCTCTTTTATTTGTTTCAATATGCAGATTGAAGTAGCCTTATTTCAAAATACATATGCAAACTTATTGAGTTTTGTAGTTGTATACAATGTTGTGTAACGAGCGTCCTTGTACTAACAAAATGATTTTTCTATGAATATCAGTACCTTAACATCGGTAAGATCATTTTTTTGTTTTCCTGGAACTTGTTTTCCTTTTTTTCCCTTCTAARGTCCAGATAAAAGAAGCACGTCACCGTTCCCATAGGACGCATTCCTCCATGGTGAAATCATAGATGAGCTCTTATTTGATGGTCTTGTTTATGCGTTTTTAAGTCATTCTCCATTTTGCAGCTTTGTAGCAGAAAATGTGCCTAACACTGGAAAGCGTTTCCTTCAGACACTCGCAAAGGTAAAATCCAGAAGAAATGGAGTWTTGATKTTCTTATATTAGTTCTGATGAATGAACTTCTGTACTCCCCTGGCTCTCCTAGGAGGGAAAAGGAAATGCTACTGCTTTTATGAAACAGCACTAAGTTGTTTCCCTTTAAGTGAAGAAAACCATTTCAGAATTGAATGGTGGCCTGATACTTGAAACGTCTGAATCAGTAATCAATTTTAACAGATCCTAAACTTTTACAGGAAAAACAAGACCTTGCTGAAAGAGTGATGGTAACACGCCTTCACCTATACGGAAAATGGATTAAGGTATGTTGCTTCTGCTGGTATTGCATGCTTAAGTTGTTGCTGCATTGGTTAATTCGTAATACCTTCAGATGACGCTATACAAAGGAAAATCTGTTACAATCTTGCTGTTGTTCTATCTGYTTAACTCTACATGCAATTGACCTTGTAAAAGGAAAATTTAAATAAAACTATGTCGGTATCAGAAGTTAAGGAGTGTTCTTTTGCCATCATTTTGCAGAGATGTGATCATGCTCAAATATACAAGGAAATCTCTGATGAGAACTTGGAGTTGATGCGAGAGAGGCTGATGGAAACTATCATATGGCCAACAGATGATACAAATACCGAGCAGATGGATTCGTAATGTTCTTGTAAAGATTTCTGTTTCTTCCCCTTCATATATATKTTCTTCTTGTGCTTAATGTCTTCCCAAAAATGTTGTTCTTTAGTTAACTAGCATTGTCTCTAATAGCAAGCTCTATCCTCAGAAAAATTTCTGTAATACATTTGAGTTACTTACTTTATTGCTTCGAAATTCTTATGTAAATCCTTTATTCTTGGATTTTAATTTTAATCTGGATCTGTTCCTTAGTTATTTTGGGGGGTAAAAATATTTATATTTGAGTTGTCTGTGCAAGTGTTGTGAGATTTTTTATTGATTATTTCTCAGCGAATCGTGTCTGGGTTTCCAGAATCTAACAAATATTTACAGTACTGAAGGAGGTAGTCTTGAAAAGAGATAKCAATAGTTCATAAAGGGAACGATACGGGAATAATGTTCTTATTCTTGTGTGTGATTTATATTGGTTCATGATTTCAGGGCCTAAGTGTCAGTCACAAGACATTTTGTTCAGCAATTTAGTGACGGGACAGCCCAAGACATTCTTTACAGATTTTCTTATCAACTTGAATAGATAGTCGATCATATACCTGACTCCGAGTAACATCACAATTGGTCTAGTTTCTGAACCATTTAACCGGAAACTACCGGAGTTGCAATATCCAAGACTAACAATCTTGGAATTGAGAACACAATGAGAGACTCGATGAATGTGGATGTGGATAGAAATGATCAAAATTTCAATAATTGAGAACTTTTACTTGCACTCTGCTATGAGGGCTATACACTTTTTACATCTTGGGATATGTTAGAACACAAAGCAGAAGTACAGTAGCTTTGAGTATTTTGATCTGCATTTTAAAATCATGAAGAATTCTATGACGAAGCTTTGAGGTATTATGAATTGAAATGAATATGTGTAATATGTGAGATCTTGTGCCAATCCYCACCATTTTCTTGGCTGTATTTTTGCAGCAGCTGATAACATTCATTGATAATAAGCATCTGTAAGTTGAAGCAAAACATTTCTTCTGGAAAAGATCCCAAATTTGCACAAGATGAGATCTCTAGATGCTGAAGAGAAGTGAAACTTTGCCACTCTATCTCTGAAAAAGACTTTAGATCATTGCAGGAACTAATTCTCATTAGTCTTAATTCAGGAAGACCAGAAAGGTTTTCTGCTTTTACTAGCAACAATGATCTCAAAAGTTCCTCTTGAATATTGTGCATCACCAATTCRTCCAAACGTGGAGCAAATGGAATTACTATCAACCTTGGCCAGTCTATAATTTTCAACTTCCWTGAGGGATGGAAAGCATTGTCTGATTGAAAGTTGCTGCTGGAACTCGTGTGGCTCTGTTGTCCCATTTGCTGTGCCTGAAAAGTTACTTGGCCAATCTCTCAATAAAGGCAAGTCGAAGAGTACGAGTTCTTTCAAGGATGGAAAGTAAGAGGATTGGGTAGTGTTATGGAAAATGTGATCCATCGCGTCTAATGAATAGAGTTTCAGAATCCTTAGAAAACGCAATTGACCAAAAACTGGAAGTTCTTGGCATCTAGAACACCTCTCAATGGTAATAATAACAATATTTGCAAGTAATGAATTCAAATCAGTCCTCATCCAAGTTGGAAATTAGATGTCTCCACAGCCACATATATGTAACTCTTTCAGGTTTTCATGAGGCTGAAGATCTTCTAGTAACATTGCATCAGTGTGCATTTACTTCTCAGCTCCAATTCAATCTCAAGGAACAGAGGTGCTTCTTATCCTTCATATTTGCTTCTTTACATTTTCTGTAATTCTCTATGCATTCAAGATTCATAATACATAACTCTCCCCTTAGATGGTTTAGGCCATTCAGCTCATCCAGTCCTCCACATCTAGAGTTTGAAGAATTCCTGCTTATAATGAACCTTGATAGCGTCTGCAGAGAAGTCAATTTGACAAACCCCAGAGGCATGTGGGTCAGCTTGCTGCATCCACTGATTTCAAGGTGTCCCAGAGTTACTATTCTTCTGATCTTACTTGGTACTTCTTTAAGCTTATAACATCTCTCAAGGTTCAAAGTCTGCAAATTCTGCAGCTTGCTTATAGAACCTGGGAGAGTAGTCAGCATATTCTTTGACAAATCAAGGGACCTCAAGTGGATCAACTCTCCTGCGACTCTTGGCAACTCCTGAATCCCTTGATTATGTAAATCCAAAACACGTAAGCACCTAAAACTTGCAATTATGACATCATCAGCAATTTTGCATCCCTTTTGATACTGAAGTGCCAGCAGAAATGTCCRTATTTTCTTTACTTTCAGCAAGGAAGTTGGAGGAGTCAAAAAGTGCGGCAAGTTATTCCCATAAGATAAATGATATACTCTTCCAGAAACATTCTGTCCATCAGCTTTAGCGATACCGCATTCGGACTTTGCAATTAAGCATGCAAGATCATGCATAAGSTCATGGGTTTTGCAACGTGTTATATTATTATGTTCATCTCTTTTGACATCTTGAAAGAAAGACCTCAGCAGTAATTCCTCAAAATACTGTAWGCCAATATCCTCCAACTGTTGGGCAATWCCTAATGCATGAATATAACGTTGTGCCATCCATAGATGGATCAAACTCTTAATTTCCAATTCACAGCCCTTGGAGAACAACGAGCAATATGCAAAGCATTGCTTCAAGTACATAGGCAAATGGTCATAACTCAATTTCAATATGGCCAAAATGTCATTGTTTTCCTTCGGCAGTTCCCATATATCATTCCTTTGAATGGATAACCATCTGCTCTCGTCCTTTTTAGATCTCATCATGCTGCCAAAAGTTCTTATGGCAAGGGGAACTCATGGCACTTCTTCACAATATTGTTTGTCCGATTTCCACGAGGGTAGGATGACTTTTCCTCTTCCCCTTCCCTGAATGCTGGTTGCTTGAACAGAGACCAGCTAGCATCTTTTGGTAAACCTTCCAATTTGTAAATACAATCTGTGTCCATAGCAGATGCAACCTTTTGGCTGTTAGTGGTTACAATTATCTTACTTCCCTCTGCACCGCCTAGAAGTAGTTCACTCATTGAATCCAACTCTCACGATTCTCATTCCAAACATCATCCATTACCAGCAAATACTTCTTTCCGTCCCGCTTCTTTCGAAGTAGAATCTGCAACTCCTCCATCTCCAATTTTCCTAACACGGTATTTCTTTCGACCTCCATTTCAAAGTTTCCAAATGAAACTTCTGTCCCAGATGCCACAATTCTTTCCATGAGCAATTTTGCATTGAACTCATCACAAACAGACACCCACATTCTTAGCTCAAAATTCTTCACAACTTTGTCATCGTTGTAGGCCAATTTAGCCACAGTAGTCTTACCTAGACCCCCCAGGCCCACAATTGCTATAGCAGAAACATTTTCTTGATATCTTGAATCCATCAAGAAAACTCCACTATTTCCTCCTTTTCCTCCTGTCTTCCTATGACATTTGATGCTAAGACATAAGAGRGTGTCCTTTCTCTTTCACTTCGACCAATTCTAACATTAATAGGTCTTTCTCTAAATTAAACTTAGCCATCTCAAAAGCAATCCCATCCAGTCTCAATCTTATCTTTCTTATTTTATTGCCCATCTTATAGCGAAAAGCAAGTTTTCGAGGATGACAAAAACTGACAGACCTGGGCTTTCATTCTTGCATAGAAGCCAGGATCAGAGTTGCAGGAAGRTTTGGTGGCAAATTCATCCAAGATATCATCAATTCCATAGACAACATCCTTGAGATTCTTTATCCAGTTCTGCACTAAATGGCTATTTTCTTGCTGCTCATCTGCATCAAGAAGTACAGCTCTGATGGTTGTCAGTGTGTTGCAAAGCTTTCTTGCGTCATCCTTAACGCCATATCATAGCTATACGTTGGAAAGCTGATGAACCCAAGTATACCAATATGCTTTCAGCTATGCGAKATGGGATTGCTTCTGTCATTTTTCTCTAAAGTCAACTTAGAAAAATCGCAAGGAAGAAGGCAGACAATCGAGTCTTGCTATAGTAGTTGTTGAACCATAAAAATGTCAAGAAATAATCCCCCCACCCTCAGAGGCGGATTACCGCAACCCTTGGCCTAGTTGTTAAGTTCCCTTGATGAGTTTTGAGCAATTAGTATAAATTTGTGTATGTTTACTAATAAAAAATTAAGAACATACAAAAATTTGGAAATATATTATCTTGATAAATACTTTACAAAAAGGTTTTTTAATTATTTTTAGTCTTAATATAAAAGTTTACAAAAAAAATAATTTAAAAAATGATTCAAAAGATATGCTTCACGATATGCCTTCATTGAAAACATAATCTCACGATATGCCTTRATTGAAAAATAAATAAAAATAATATGTCAAGAAGTGTTATCTTCTTTTCTTTCTATTATAAAATCGACTGAAACGCTTTTTGACTTTGCATTATCACTTAAATCAGAAAGCGTAAACAAATTATGTTAGTCCTATTTCATCGTTTCGAATAACATATGTATTTTATTTAATTTTCTGACAATTTTAAAAGGGAAAATTGATAACGTATGGTGCGATGAACCCGTACCCATGTAGGAAGGAGACAACTGTTGAAGATGGGCTATTCTATTATTGTTTGGGCCGTCATTCGCTAAGAGGAATAAAAGTGGTTGTCCATCAACAGTTAGGCTGAGGTAGAAATACTAGGCCCAATATCTAAGTCCGATCCATTAAGTAAAATCCTCGATGCTTCATTAGCTCGTAGTTAGCGATGACAAAGCAAACCGAGAGCTTAGCTCGACTCCACTTAGATGGATAATTAAAGTAAAAATGCGTTGAGTCAAATCGAATTGAAAAATGAGTGATATTTTTAAAAATTTCAACTTGTCAATTTACGAAGCTCGTTTTGCTCGCCATCTCGCCAAATTGACTCACAAGTTATATAAAATATTTAATTATTTTTAATTTTAATAAAAATATTAATTATAAAAATAAAGATCAAGAACAACATTAACATTTATTTCCTTACTTCTCAACTAGAACTAGTTTGATTTTTATTTCCTTAACCCCTTACGTGATTACATAAAATTTATAATTTCTTTACTTAATAATCATTCCCTCACATAAAATAATTATAAACAATTAGAATAATTTAAAATCAGACTTAATCTAAAAAGTAAAAAATAATAATATTCAAAACAAATAATACTCATTCGTTACCGCCTTTCAATAACCACAAATGATGCAAATTTACAAGTAAAAGAATCAAAACGAATAATAAGAAATCCTTTCGCTTGTCCATGCTTTCTTAACGTATATCTTATTACAGTTGTTTTAGTTGCTTTTTCAAATGTCGGTTTCACCATCTTCACAAATTATAACTCTCAAATTCATCAATAAATAGATTAAATCTAACTAGACATCTAATGGTTTGTTCTATAGTAACATCTTGATCAAAATGAGAATTATTACTAAATAATATCTATGGTTCTAATTTCTTACCGTGCTAGTAAATTTGCAACAACTTAATGTTTATCCATGTGAGTTTTTCTAAAATATTTTATTTGCTTACTTATTATTTCATTTATTCCTTTTTCTTCACTAAAAGCTTTATTTCCTTTATTCCTTACATATTTTCTTACTTAATGATCACTTACATAAAATAGTTATGAGCAATAAATATAATTTAAAATAAGGTTTAAAGTAATAAGTAAATAAAAAATAAAAAACTTACAACTCGCTCGATTCAACTCTCGCAAGCTCATAAACTCGTGAGTTTTATGATCGAGCCAAACTGAGCTCTAATTGTCAACTCGCCAGCTCGAGTCATCTGAGTGAGTTAAGGATTTGAACTTGACTCGGTTCAACTCTAGCACAAAGAACCAATTATTTGTCATTTCTACTCGAAGACCCAACTCCATCAAACGGTTAGTAGCCTTTAGGAGTTGGAGAAGAATTCCCATAATATATAATCTTAAGAGAACAACAATATGTCGTTACATTATTGATACGTGATAACTATTTTGACAAAGGGTTAAAGTAATTAAAAAAAGGGGGGAGAAAAACAAGATTTTTTAAGTGGGTTGTAAAATAAAATTAATGAGATTAAAAATTTTAACAAGTTTTTATTAGACTTTTAAAAAGGTACGATTTTCATCTAGGGCGCCCCTAATGGATAAATTTAGGGGCGCAAAGAATTCATTAGTTCTTATCTCTTTTTATATGTTTAAATAGTTTTACAGCCTAATACGAAGTCAATTGGCGTCAGGTGTAAAATAAAAAATCCACCATCCAACGAATCAAGATTAGGTGTAAAATTATGTCTTTCGACAGATGAACCAAACTAAACATTTCTTTACACTCTACTGTGTGACTGCTATTCCTATTTCCTTATCAAGTTCTTATTGTATACGACACGAAGAGATTCAATAAYAGACGATCTTTATCTTTGTTCTATGAAATTTAAAGGAAAAAAATATGATCTTTGACCTGTGTTCAAAAGAACATTTGCCAGGTGSAATGTTTTGTGGGCTAATACATTAGTTTACTGATCAAACTTTAAACTTGTCTTCCTTTTTGTAATGTTTTCAAGTGATAAGGTTGGACATTTTTTTTTCTTCTCTCACGATGTGATTTGACTTTGTATATTTCGTAATGTTTCATAATTTAAGGGTTTCTTTAATTAGTTTTCTCCCCCTAAACTAGAGGAAATTGAGGTTTTTTTTTTAAATTTATATTTTTACCAAAAAATAATATTCAGTAAGAAAATTAAGATATAGGCTCTGCCGCTTTGGTGCAAAAAAAATTAAAGAATCTAATAAAAAGAATCTCTAGAAAAGTTTTTGTTTAGTAAAACAATTGATTATAATTATTATTCGTAAATATTTATTCGATAATATTTTAATTGTTATTGGAGGATCGGGGATCAAGAGCCTCTGACTAAACTTTCGTCTAAGGGCTTCAAATTCTCAAGGCTGACTCCGATTTTCAACTCCAACTTCACAACCTCAAAAAGTGCATCAGTGAATCCCTAARCGTTGGAAAGATAGTTCGGAATGAAAATTTCACAGGAAAAGAAAATATTTAAAAAAGTTAAGTTCGTTTCATATGGGAGATTTTAAATCCAAGAGTAAAGAAGAGAAAGAGTAGGGATGAATGATGCTCTTCCCTCTCCAAACTTCTCCCTACAAACATGGGGAGAAAGGAAAAGACGGTTTTGGTCAGAAAATTCGTTCTCAGAAACACTAAAGTAACTAAATACTTCACAATATCAATTGAATACACTTTACTAATTTATTAATTTTAGGTACTTAACCAAGTTATCATACCATGTGAATTTAGGTTTTGGATTAAATAGGAAAGAAAAGAACCCTCCATGCTCTTTATTTCTAGTGTTTTTATATCGAGCTCTATTATTTGAAGGGGGGTTTAGTAGGAACAATAAAATATTGTAACGGTAATGGAAGGAAATGATTATTATAGTTAATATTCATTTCTTTTCAAATTTATTATTCTTTAGACAAAATGATGGATATTAAGAAATGGTTAATTCTTATAAAATTTTAAATAAAATGACGTTCCGAATCTTATTTTAATTTCTTATAAATTTTTAATACTTTGATCAATGTGTGTGCTCAACGTATTGAAAATGATATTTTAGAGTTAAACAAGACTAATCAATCAGAAATAAAGTATGAAAAAAATATTTAACATGTTCGTGATTTCTTAAAATGACAAGTAATTTGAAAAAAAAGCTGCCTAAAATGACAGTTATTTTGAAATGGGGGAGCATTTGGTAGAAAGAAATGAWAAAATAGGTTAATCATTAATTGATTGCCCAATACTAAAATGTAAAACTTTATTTTCATGAATTGAGTTGGCTCATGAACAGTTCACGATACAATTACATATTTAGCTCGACGATTTTKACTCATGAGCCAAATGAATGATACATAAGCTAAGATTTTTTGTTAGGTAGAATTCGACGCATTTAGCGTTTGAATTGGCTTAATATAATAAGCAAATAAATAAAATAAATAAAAGAGTTTTGATATATTCTATTTCAAATATACTTGGGAGTTGATTGGATTGAAGTATTGAATTTAAAAGAGTCCTTTAATTTTTTTAAAAGTCCTTTCAAATTGCTATTAAAAAAAAAAAAATCCATATGCGGAAGTCAAGTGTCATCATCAGCATCTAAGAAGGAACTCTCAACTCTATGTTTGAAAATTTTCAGAAGGCCAACATAGTCAATTTAACTCCTCAACCTTCAGTCTTCATCTGAATGTCATTTGGTGCAAATGCAATACAGTAGAGCTTGTTCTAAATATTTAATAGATGATTGTTTCAGATTAAACTTCTTATTTCTCTTATTATGTTAGGAAGATTGCGCATATTTTCAGAAATTGAGTGGGAAGAAGTTGATTCTTGACTGCACTACTCGGTGGAATTCAACCTATCAAATGGTCTCAACTGCATTARAATTCAAGGAAGTCRTTCRACGATTCTAAGATCSAGAGCCAACATATCAGGTATGTCCTAGTACTTGAAGAATGGGAAAAGGTAGAGAAAGTTGTTAAACTTTTAGAGGTGTTCAATGTAGTCACGAACATTATTTCTGGTAGTGATTATCCCACAGCAAGTCTGTACTTTGCAGAGGTATATCGTATTAAACTATTTCTAAATCGATCAATTCGAGATGAATCTAATTTTATACGAGATATGACGGTTATAATGAAAGAAAAATACTGAAGAGGAATGCAACCTGGTGATGGGACTTGCTAATATCTTGGATCCTAGATGCAAGATGATGGGAGAGGGGGGTGGGGGGGGGGGGTAGAATGTCTATCCCTTTGATTTATCTAGGAGTTGAAGCAAAAACAAGTATAGCAATAGCGCAGAAGGTTCTTCGTGACATGTACGAGGAGTATGTGGTTCTATTTAATGAAAATTCAAAAGATGAAAACTCTYCTCATTCTCTTGAAGATAATATCACTACGATGTCTTCTGAATCATCAGGATGGTCAATTTTGATGTAATATGTACGTGAACAGGAGGCTATTCCAGTTCTGAAGTCTGAGGTTGAGGTATATCTAGAAGAATTAGTGTATATTCCTAAAGATGGTGTACACACTAATGTTTGTGCATTGGAATGGTCGAAGATCAACTGCAGTAAATTTCGAATATGATCTAAACTATCAGTAAATATTTTTGTAATTCCAATATTTACGATTGCTTCATGATCTATATTTAGTGCTGGTAAAAGAGTTATTGACTCATCTTGAATTTTACAGTTCAAGCATTGATTTCTGCAGGGGATTGACTTAAAAATATCTCATGGTATTACAAAAAGGCTGAAAGTATATTAAATGGAATACTTAAGATTTATTATGTTGACAGGTAATTTTTCTTCTATAGAAAATAATCATCGATCAAAAGGCAATGTGATTCTTGACGAACTTAGTGATCGAGCTGATAGAGATAGCAAAGCACAGAAGAAAACATGTATCGTTTTGTAGTTCTCTTTAAAGAGCCGAAAGACCCCATAGGCACATAGCTAAGCCCATTGAAGCTTTCCGGTAAGAAGAGTATTGCAAAGACCAATGAAAAGTGTGGACTACAATTTGAGCCATTTCCCCTTCTAAAAGTGTTCTTTTTTTTCCCCTTTTAGCGCATTACGCGTGCCCTTCATCCGATAAACTTGGAAAAAGAGGACCTCAAATGAAAAGTGTGGACTTTCCAAGATATTAACAATTTGATTATTTCTAAAAAAAGAAAAACAAAATTTGATTAAATGGGATGCTTTTGCAGGAAATCGAGGAGAAGATAAATGAAATTCTCGAACGAGACATGAATACCTTCTAGAAGAAACCCTAACCAGTATCTAGTACACCGCCTCTCTTGATCATCATCACRTGTTCAATCGCCACGTTCTAACGACCAGCCAGAAGAGACCCTTCACTGTTGGGCACGTGTCGCATGCAGCCATGTAAAGGTCCTTAAAACCCCTTCATCGTGTCAGGGAACTGCAAATCGCAAAGTTCTGCGAGATTATTTGTCTCAGTAAGAAGAAGATGGCAATAGTGGAAGAACCCATACTTTCTAGACTCGACCGCCTTGATAATATTGTGAGTTTCTCTTGCCATTTCTTTGTATAATTTCTATGCCAAGACAGGCGGTAATTTTGCTTCATCTAATCATCGTGTTTCGGTAGTTCTTSGCTAAGGAAAACTTCAACACTCTTTTAACTTATGTGCAAATGCTTGTATTCAGCTGAAACAYCTAGAGGAGATGAGAGGAGGTTATCATTCCCCGAAGAGTTCCACAGKATCTACAGCATCAAGTGGTACTTTGACAAGCGACGGCCAAGCATCTTCTGCTGATATTTCTCCTAAAAGCTTGGAGAAGCACTGCCGTCCCATTGATGATGTTATTCTGGAAACAGAGAAGAAGGGCACCCTTATTGAAAGGCTTGTCCACGTCGAGGATCGTGTGTTCAAGGTATATCAAATATCTTGTTCGTATACTTCATGTTTGTAGGCTTCATAAAACATTAGCTTGGATCATTAATTCTAACTTTGGTTKCTCTGTCTCAGTTGTGTTTGCAGTTAGGTGAGGAATTAGAGGCTGAGAAGAAGAAAGGAGAGTATATACAGACGTTTGAGAAGTCGTCCCCCAAGAAAAGTTTCAAGCATTTTGTGAAATCATGCGTGAAGGGGAAAAGAAAAGATAAACCCAAGGATTCACTGTTTCGGCATGGCTAGGCTGTTTTCGTGTTTAATTTTCTCTCTGAACTCTCTAGGGATTGTGAGGGGAAGAAGACAGTTTTTGAGTGCCGAATGATTTCCATGTAGTTTACTCCCTTTTTAAATTTTTTTTTAACAAGATATATGGAGACGTAGTTTCTTAGTGCCAGGTATCAGCGTTTTACACTTCAAATAAATGCCTTGTGTAATTGTATTGGAACTCTGTTTTCGTGTTTGAACACTCGAAGTTTATCAGACTGAGCTTTGACTAATCTTCCTTTCGAAGATGAACTTAACTAGCTCAGTTSGAGGAATATGAGTTTTCCATTAATTCGATATCAGGATCTGCTTTTAAGGTCGAGTTATACAATTTGTAATTTTGTTTATTGTTAGAAAGTGSATTTATTTCATTCATAATATRAATAAATATTTAGAACTGCGAGTAYTATTAGGATAAATCTGAATTTTATTTTGGATGGAAGCCGTTCATTTAGACGAACATTTAGAASCGCCAGTATTAGGCAGACGGAGCCCTCGTCAGAAATCTGTAAATWTCTGCAGTTTCAAAATATGATGGCTGTCTATATATAAGAACTGTAATTTTGATTAACTCGAGTTCTTCTACGAATTCCAAATTATTTTACCGATTGGAAAACATTCTATTAATTAAGGGTCTAATATGATCAGAAAACAATGCGGTCGAATTGAACTTTTAACTGAATGCGAAGGGACTTCTTTCCCATCGCAGATCGTGAGTGTGATCCCCATCTTATATTAGAAGTTAAAAAGCCTCACCTTGTCAATCCACTGTAAATTGGGTTTTATACTCCCACTCCACTGTGAATCGGGTTTTACCACAGTGAATCTCTTCGCCGTCGCTGCGGTTCAGGATGCCTCGCCATCGACGTTGTTAGCTGCCAATCCCCTTACGTAAGTTTTGGATGATTTTGGTTCTTCCTTTTACGTTAAATTTTGTAATCCTTTTGTATTTTCATTTGTGTTACTGGTAGACTTATGAAATTTTGGATGACTCTACACATAAAATGCTTTCGAACAGGTACGGTTGTGCTTTATCCTTTTCATGGCCTTCGTTGTACGCTTCTTCCCGTTTTTCACTTGTAATTGAACCAGTGCTGTATGCGTAGTTACTGTATGCTTCTTCCCATTTTTCATTTGTTGGAGTCGATACTTGTGCCTCACCGGTTTTAGACAATCTGCATCAATCTAATGGAAGTTTTGCAGCCTATATACATGTAATGGACTTCTGAAATTGAGTCAAAGCATTAATTTGATAAACTTTCTACAAGGACAAAATTGCTTTGCTGAAAAGATTGCACCAAGATGGCTTTACTCATTCTCTATCTAAATSAGTTCTAATACCAATATTCATTTCTGTTATTTCAACTTTGAACTGGTAGTTCACCTGTCTACATGTCTTCCCATTATGTTTGCTTTCTGGAGTCTTCATGGATCCTGAGGGATGGGAGACTTGTTTGATAGGTTTGGGCACTTGATAAGCTAAAGTATATGCTCAGATGCATCCTATGTAGTAGAAATTTTGTACCTTTGTATGAGTCTCCAGATCTGACTTTCTTAGATAGCAATAAATTTTTTCATATTGGAATATAAAAAAGATTGTAATGTAGCTGATATATGTTCTGCAATTAGTCATCAACCTTCAAATATTAATAGTAAAAAGGCCAGAAGCAAATATTTGATCATTTTCATCAGCCTTCAAAATTTGAAGGGAAATTTTGATGTTAATTTTGAGAGAAAGCTACATAAGATCCTCCTGAAAAGAGAAGAATATTTCCATATTAGCTTCCGTTTCTACAAAGATGGTGTTTATTATAAATGTCTAATGCTTGAATTTTATTAGAGAGGCGCAAAARTCATATCATTTCCTCCTAAATTCACATTCAATCAAATAAATATATGCATTTTGGAAAAAAGAAGTGAGTTTGACTTTAAAATGTATCTGAATTGATCCTTTTTGGGGCAAATCTATTGTTAAAGAAAAAAATTTCAACAAAAAATATAAGAAATAAAAATTTTGAATTTTGAATTTTGAGTTCGTTTCCTGAACGAAAAATGCTTTTGCTGAACAATTCATCTGAAGTACAGAAATGGAGTTATAATTTTGATAAAGAAATATTTACTATAGATTTGTGCTTGCTAATGTGATCTTTTTTCTTTTTGTTGAAGCAATTCTTTTTAGTGAAAAGAATAATGTAAATGAATTTTTTTCTGAAGTAAAATTTTGTGCTCTATTGAAAAAAGTTAGATGAATGAATTTTTAAAAAAAGATAGATTTCTTCTTTTTTAAATCTCAATACAATACTAGCAAGGGTATGGAAGAGGTGAAATTAATTTTGTGTTATATATTTATTAGATGTGGAGTGAATTTTTATTAATAAATTTGATATTGATTCAATATTGATACTTGATGCTTTTATATTGATATTTAGATTGGTATTTATTTATACCTTCACATAATAACATTTCTATCCTATTTGAAAAGAAAAAGAGYATTCTATATTGTTGTATATGGAACGAGTTTCATAGATGTTTATGGGTTCGTTAAATTCATCARTGTTCTCGAAGGATGTTCATAGATTCTGTTTCRGTCATATCCGTGCTGACCTCAAWCTCAATTTCAAGAATAATATGTTGAACAAGCTAATGTATCATGGGGGAGCACACCTAATTAAGTTGTAAAAGTATGATATGTACATGAAAGAGATAAAAGAAAAAAACACAAAAGAAGTCAATGATTAGTTGACGACARTTGAAAAACGGGCTCCAATGCATAATGGATGTACATGTTTAGAGTTTTAACGACTCACTTATCTGAATCTCTTAATATGTTCTTAAAAAAAAAAAAAAATCATGCAGTTTCACTCAAGGTTTTAATTGAGATGAGTTTTAGCAAACTTATTAATTAATTTTGACAACACGTAGAAGATGTTGCTCATTGTTAATATTTATTTTCATCTAGAATATGGAAGATTTACGTGGATTTTGAAGCCYAAAAAAACTATGTATCTCTTYGTTTTATGCTTGTACTAAGTTGGAATACTACCTTTTATCAGTCGAAGTCAATGTCATATATAAAGTAAATTTGGTAAAGTTCATCCCGAATCGGTTTGTGCTACAGGGCCATCTAATGAATTGGGCAGTAAAATTGATAGTCTTTTCCCTCAAATATATCCCTCTGCGGGCCGTTAAGGGATAGGCTACATAGGTAGTGGATGTAGACTTTGGTGAGTCGAACTACTATAATATTTGTGCTACAGGGCCATCTAATGAATTGGGCAGTAAAATTGATAGTCTTTTCCCTCAAATATYTCCCTCTGCGGGCCGTTAAGGGATAGGCTATATAGGTAGTGGATGTAGACTTTGGTGAGTCGAACTACTATAATACTTGTGTCACGTCTCTTGTTATTTCTTTGCCTTTAATTGGTTATCTTTCCATTGAGATAATACTAATTGTTGTTCTTGGACCATCATTGAGCTATTTGAGTATTGATTGCATAGATTATAGCATAGTTGAAGATTCATCTTATCAAACTATATTGACTACTGCTCTTACTTAGATCTTGAGTAATTCTTGTTGTTTTGTTTCTTATATTACTCATTGATTACATTAGTTTCCTTTTGGAATCGGATTGTTTAGCCAAAATCGATTGATAGTAGAAATATTAGTTAATACATAATTCACTCTCCCCCAACTTAGGCATTTCAAAATCACTTCAAAAGAAATTGGAGAAACATATCTTTAACATGCACATTTTCTATGAAAATATAGAAAGTAAAAATTCGATGTTCTTAAGTTACATATCAAATTCAAGAGTTGAGGWAGAGACATGGAAAGTTGTGAACAAAGAGCGGAAACAACTCATATCTAATCCAATCTTTATGGCTTCATACYGTGAAAACACAAAGAATTTGTTTGGTTGCATGGTTTAGAGTCTTGTTTTAAATAGGCATCGACATGAGTTTGTACTACAAAAACAATTATAYAGYAGCTATTATGTTTTTCCATTTACATACCATAATATCAAGAATGAAGCTTTTCGATCCATGGAATCTTTTGTTGCATTATTTATATAGACAATGAATACATCAATAACTTAATATTTTGTACAAAATACATTCTTTTTTAAATAATGAATAATGTCCTTCCAACAAAATAGATATCATCATATTTCATTCTATCGCACTAGGTTGACAAAAAGCGTATACATATTTTAGACCTTTGATTTTACTATAAGATAATAAACTTACTGAATTCAATTTACTTTAGAAATTAATAAGGAAAATGATAGATATAATATTTCATGCAAAAGAACGTGTTCAGTTATATTCATCATGTACGGAGGAATTTAGAAGAATGAGATGTGGAACCCTAAAAATCGATTATCATTTTATTATAGCTATAGATTCCGTAAAGCATATTTGGATGCATAACCTAGTTACACTATAGCAACTTTAGTCGTAGATAGAAAACAAGTAGACAAAATGAATTCGAATAATCAGGCAATTTATAACTTTTCTTCAAGTAGAAATTACCKAGTATCACACTAAAYTTACCATTTTGCCCTCTTTCCTATTCGGTCACCCCGTATGTATTACCTATGAGAGAAATACTCATTGACCAAGACATGGAATCTAGATACTATCCTACATTTATAGACATAATTCCTGATACCAAAAGAAGACAAATATAATTTCTCTTCCTTATCATATTTTAAACTTTTTATTCTTAGTCAAACCATTATAAGAAGTTAATTGGACTTCTTCCCTTAGCAAAAGAAAATACATGCTTCACAATGCACAGCTATAACTTGATTTCTTGGAAATCCCATTTAAAATTATACTTTTCAAGATTTTCTTCTTTACATGGAAATTCTTGTCTTTATGCAATTCAAAGACGCACTAGACATATTTGGTTTTACTTCTTGTTCTCTTAGCTGTTTGTTGTCTTTTTCTCCTTCTTCTTTTCATCTTCTTACCACTGAAACATTTCTTCATTGTCCTAAGAATACCCATTGTCTAGAATAGCTTGGATTAACTATTTTATTTCATCATTTGTCCTACTCTAGCTTGTTTTATTTTGTCCTCACTCATTACATGCTAACTAAGACACATGTTCTTTTAAATAAACCAAGAGAGTCCAAATTAAAACTTTCTACTTTTTATTATYCTCTATTTGAATGTCCTTGTCTTTCGTATCCAACTGTATGAATTGCCAAATATTATCAAAACTTGCTAAGCTTCTTGTTAATTGTAAGTCAAAAGCCTTTACACATTGCAAAGATTCCATAAACTATACTACTTCAGTTTGATTTCTTGAAATTGAAGTCTTCACAAAGTCTTTTTCCTCTCATTCCCATGAGAGGTCTTCTTCACTTGGCATTTCTTCCACTTCGATAGACACATGGCAAAAGTCTTTTGCCAATCAAGAATTCAAAATCAAGTTGAATTCTTCTCTCCGAGTACTCGTCTCCCTTGTGTTGTCCGCCAAGAACACATGAAATGGAACTCTTCTTCACTTTCTCCGGTTGTAAGAAACCCCCCTAACACATTTTTCTCTCTTCTAAGACACTTGGTTTCTTTATACCCATTTTCTTCACATGATTCTTTGGATAATTCGTCACACATTTACATAAAATTTTTCACTCTTATTGTATATATGAAAATTTTATTAAATTAAAGTTTCATAATCTAATTAGATAATTAGAAACTAATTTTGTATATTTCCATTAAATTGGAAAGTGGCATATCAACCAATGAAAGGTTGACATGTTCAGTGATGACAAAATCCTACCAACGGAAATCAAGGAAAGCTTTGTGAATCAAACGATGCTACGTCATTCCTAAGTGTCACCTCGACTAATCAAATCAATTCGCTTTACTTATAAATAGAGATCAAAACACAAGAGGAAGGGGTCCAAAATTCTATATCAAGGTCCAACATTGAGAGAGGCTTGGAAGAAAGAGCATCAAATCTCTCTCAAAATCCCGAGATCGAGCAATGAAACCCTTGGAAAGTTTCAAAGAGAAGAATCAGTGGATCATGTTCTTACCACGAGAACATTTCAGAAATTATAACACACATCTTATTAAATTTATAAGATTAATATACAATTGTTTTTGCATTTCTCTTGTTTCTTATATTATTTTGTAGATGAGACCTAACCTCCACTTAGCTGAGCAAGCAGCAAGAATTCTATTTACAATCAAGGTATGTTCTTGGAGTCCTAAGTGGTTGAGAATTCATCTTTTTCAAAGAAGAAAACTACTCTTCTCTTCTAGTGCTCGTTTTATTCCTCTATTACATGAACATAAGCGATCTCTCAGAAAACCAGTTCAAGAGGAGTTCTAAACTATCATCATGACAATATCTTCTTCTTCCAAGTAAGTACTTCTTTCATCCTTAATGAAATTTAGAAATGCATGAAGTATAAGCTTATGAATGGATAACCTTGTGGGGTGATGCAACAATAAAATGAATGATAGTTAAAGCATGACTTTAGGATTTTACTTTACCCTTGTATGGTTTGGTGAAGTTGTATGAGAATGACTTGGTTGAGAAATTATTGTATGTTTGAACGAGTGAATGACTTGATTGAGGCACGTTGGAAATTTTGACTACAATGAATGGTGCACAGTTTTGGAGGAGTTAGTGTGTAATATACTAGTCAAAATAGGACATATGATTTATGGCTGGAAACCTCATGATCTTAGAAAATTCTAAGCATACTTTCATAGAAAATGGCCTCCTAAATTATAAGATCTGCTTTATCTTTGGAACCTTGTCAAAACTGGCTGATGAACTCCAACCCATTCTGATACTTCAAAATTATGCTAATTTGAAATATATTTATATGGATAGAATAATATGCATCTTCGGATTCCAAATCACTGAACCTTGTCACCACAATCTCCCTAGAAGCATAGATGTAGCTTGATCTTTAGARAGTGCCAGTTTAAGCAAATAAAAATGAATTCTATATGACACTTCGAACTTTTAGCACTTTTGGGAATTGATCTCTAGGTGCATTAATAAACAATTTATGGATTCCATAGGATCTTAGGAATGTATAGGGATTAAGTCTGCAAGAAACCTCTAACTGGACCTATAGTTATAGGAAAAACACTAACCACTYGCAGAATTAAATACGACAACCCTTCATCGAATTTCTTTTCTCAATTGAGACCTAACCTTAAAACAAAATTAATATAACTTTATATGAATAGAAACCTGGATGTATTAGAAACACTTTAAACTTTATTTAACGTAAAATGGATTTCTAGAACTTGAGATATGATTAAAATAATACACATAGCCGGATGTAGTGAATGATGCCCTATTTTGCCTCACTTGTTCTCTTGATGAAATGTGGGAAAATACTCAAACCTCTTTTTAAGTAAAATAATTTAATATAATAGATTTATCAAGGTCTTAGGAGCATTTTTCAATTGACTTCATAAGAAAACAATTTCTAGAACGCATTTTATACACATTCCCCTAGACACTATCAAAACTTTACAATTCAGCCTCAAATCTAGTTTTTTGTATCCTATTTACCAGGCACTAGAACATTTCATATTTCCTTCTTGATACTCCTAAGAAGCTCAGAACCTTATGAAACTAGACACTTTAATTTTACCAAATTCGAATATATAACCACCAAGATATGACCATATTCTCAAACGAGGCAATTGAAAATTATTCACGYACAACTTTGCTAATTTATTCTAACCTTCAAATTACTCTTCTAAATCGCACCTACATTCGGATTCATTAGGGTTATAAAAGTTAGAATAGATAATCGAACTTAAATTACGCACTTATATAGCCACTTCAAGAATTAAACCATAATTATATCATGACTTATTTTAGGGCACAAAAATCAAGAAAGCCAGCCAATTAGACACATATATGCTTGCAATCAGGTGAGTCTCTTTGTCTTTCAAACCTCTAAATAAGTGTGGTTTTGTGCTACTCTAGAAATATGTTTTAGATATTCTCAAATATTTTACAATGGTTCCCTCCGTCTTTTCAGTACGTGTGATTTCAGGTACCCCTAGAAATGTATTTTAACTATTCTCAAGAGTTTCAGCGTAAGTTCCTCTATTTTATTAACCTCCAAGATGACTAGTTTGGTTACTCTAGTGATATATTTTCAAATCTTCTGGATTATTTTAACATGAGTTCTAAAACCATTTTTTACAGTTGTTTAACAGCGTTTAATTTTCATTATTTGCCAAGAAAAATGCATTTTGTGAGAAGCGTGTTTAATCTAATTTGTTCTTCATGATTCAACAAAATGAACTTGACAACATATTTCTAGTAACTGAGAAAATTGCATGATCATGAAAACTCCTAAATTTTGTGTGCTTGTATATTGGATCTTGTAATGATGAGATGAGTACTRTGTCGATTGTCTCGAGAAACTAACCAGGCGAGCAAAGTAATGTGCTTAGCTCGTCACCAATATGATGACCTCTTGATCCGTCAGGCATCAGTTCTTGAGATAGCCATAAGGCCATCTGGTGATACTACACTCTGTCGAACCGAGGGCTCCGACAGGTCCCCTCTCTTCATTCCTCTTTGTGTTGTGTACTAAAGGCTTCTTTGTGCTACTCAACAAAGCTTGCTCAGTAGGACGTCTCAATGGTCTAAGATGGGTAAGGAAGGTCCTAAACTTTCACATCTCTTATTTGCGAATGACAGCCTTTTATTTTTGGAAGCCACTCAACAAAATGCAAAGGAATTGTGTGATATCCCTTCTCTTTATGCACCAATATCTAGTCAAGTTGTAAAGTTTTAGAAGAAGGGTATTATCTCTGATTGACAGATATCGGCCAATATTGAGCATAGAGGAATGTTCCTCTAATGGTTATTACCTTAGACTTCCCTATCTTCTTCATAGGTCTAAGAGAGAAGTTTTCTCATATTTGAAAGATCGAATTTAGAAGAAAGTTAGGGATTGGAAAGAACGCCTTTTATCACAAGCAGCTAAAGAGATTCTCATCAAATCAGTTTTGCAATCTATATCGACATACGTGATGTCRTGTTTTCTACTCCTTGTTAATTTTTGTAATGAATTGACATCTCTTCTTCGGGACTTTTGGTGGGGCAATGTTGGGGAGTGACGTAAGATTTCTTGAARAGCCTGGGAATCCATATATCGCCCTAAAGCAAGAGGACTTGATTTTCGCAATTTGGAGGTGTTCAATTTTGCTTTATTGGTAAAGCAGGACGACGTTTCCAATGAGATCCGAATTCATTGGTGAGTAGAGTATTTGACGTGTGCTATTTTCCGCACAAGGATTTTTGAAAGCTAAGTTAGGACAGGGTTCCTCTTATATATGGTAGAGTTTACAGCAGGGCTGGGGATTACTAGCCCAAGGGCTTCGATGGAGAACTGGAAATGGAGATTCAGTTCGAATACAAAAACAGATATGGCTCTTTTCTCATTTTGATTTCCAAATCTTGACTCCTAACTTGTTGTAGCAAGAAAACATGAGAGTATCCGCCCTTATCACATCCCATCTTCTGAGATGAAATCACTCTATCCCAGAAGCCATGTTTTAAGAAAGGGACATTCAGGAGATATTAAAGCGGCCACTTCCAATCGTTGGCTGCAAAGTTGTTATCTTTTGAGATTATGAGAGTTCAAGTAATTTTTCAGTCCGTTGAGATTATGAGAGTTCAAGTAATTTTTCAGTCCGTTCAGCTTATTGTTTAGGCATAGATTTTTTGGATAGAAATAGGGCAAGTGACCTYGTTATTTCAACATCACGAGGGCATAGAGAATCCGTTTGGYAGCATTGGTGGAAGATCAATGTTCCTTCAGGTAAGTCTTTGGACCTGGCATCTTTGTCATCAAAGCATATCTCTCAGAGCTTACATTCAACAGTGGTGGTGCCCCTTCTGTAAATCTAGTTTGGAAACTTGCATATTTTGTTCGATTGCTATTTTGCTCGTAAGAAAGCTAGTATGGATCTTGGCTGGGCTTTGCATGGTGTTAATTTCTGTAAGTTAATGTGAAAACAAATTCTGAGCAGAAGCTACGTGGATGCTGGCTGGATTGCTGATACGATTGCAGATTAAAATTTGTATATTCACATCTTCACTCCTTTTCCCTATAGTCATACTAACCATAAGAAGTATAGCCCTCTCTAGAGGCCCCACAGAACATAAATAATAGCATATGACTAGTCTATCTCTGACTTATGGCCATGAAATATGATGAGGCAAAGCTCAAATAATAGCCATGGTCTTTAGGAATTGAATTGATTGAATGCTCTATTTGGTACCGTACCAAAGAGTTTTATAAATTAAATTAGTTGTGCATGTTTGATTGGTGGGTAGAGTGGGCTTCGTCTATCCATTTGAATAGTGGATTAATGGATCAGTATGTATGAGAAATCTCTGGGCCTCCACTTCGTCCTTTACGACTTGCCTAACAATCAACTAGAGACTGTGGACGTATTGGAAAGCGAACCGTGACAAATATCTCGCGCTTCGAGGCTCGGTATCTTCCTTCTCTACATTTCTGGAAGCTCCGACCCACCAAACACTTACCCTTCTTTTCCTTTTTCAGAATAACAAGATGAATATATGAGTTTAAGATTTGTGTTAATGTATTCACTTATTAGTTGGTCATGAATTACTCTTATATAAAGTATAAAAGAAAAACAATCCATTACCAGAAATTGAAGACACTCAATTAAAGGTCACCAAGGTAGTATTTAAATCTCCAATGGTTAATTTTGACTGACTTTAGGTTGAGGGAGCTTCTCCAACTCACCTCCTGCTTGATAACTTTGGATCACTTAAGCTTTGGAGAGTCTTAGAATAGCTTTCCCAGCTCTCCAGCCGCTCCAAGAGTTCTCAAATACTCTTTTTAAGTCTCTACGTATGTTATCAAAATTTTCAAAATATTTGAGTGTTACCGGGCCATTACCATTTATCTGGAGGGAATGTTCTCTAGGTTATTACTAATATTGGGGCAGTAATTTACTTTAAATCGTGCTTATGAATCTCAATCAAGCAGTTCTTTACAGGCCATGTGTAATTTAAAATAAGGTCAATAATTCTGCGATGACTTGGTCTCTGTACACGCGGCCACATTTGATCTGATATGGAGCATGGAATCTTTTCCATGATCCTCTGGTGTCATTAGTTCTTCTTTCTCTTGTTAACTTAAAGCTAACAGCCAACAAAAATCACAATTGGATTGATCATATTTAGAATCCGAAACGTGCACGTAGAGCCACATGAAACCTCATCTCGTTCATGCACCACTCACGTCAGGTTCTCACCACACCATGTGCCCCTCCTCAACATTTTCTTTTTCTTTTCCTTTTTTCGATCTACACGTTRGAGCCAAAACTTATTTATTATTCAAATATTTACTTCGCATTATAAATAATTATGATCAAGTTCGTAAGTTGCAGAGCTCGAACAAGAAAAATATAAAGGACAATAGGGATGTTCAACAGTAAAATGATGTACTTATTAATTGGAAAAGGAAAAGAAAAATAAAAAGTGAAAGGCGTCAGCGAGACTCCATCCCCAGGGATTGGTGAAGCATTCCATGATTGCTCAGAGTAAGCCAAAAAAGAAAACAAACTTCTTCCCACTTACAAAACCACCCAAAAAATTGAAAAAAGTACAGTAGGATAGAAGGAAAAACCATCAAAAAGTCATTTATTGAAAAAGAAAAAAGGAAAATTAGCGTCACCACAATTGATCCTTTACCTGTTCTGACCTCACACTTGTTGAAGATAAACCTTTTATTTATTTATTAATTGTCCTATAAATAGAAGCACATTCGCCTTGCCCTCTAGTTTTCTTCTACTCCATTACTACTACTCCTCTAATATAACCAGAAAGAAAGAGTAAAGATGGCTTCTCGTGCTACTGTTACTGTGATAACATCTCCAAAATGTGCCAATGAAGATTCTGGGAATTCTCCAAAAGGACAGCAGTGCCTGTGCTCGCCGACAACGCATCAGGGCTCATTCCGGTGCAGGTTTCACAGGTCGGGTTCGAATGCGTGGTTCAAGAGATCAAAGTCCATGCCTGCTAATAACAACATACCTTCTCTTTCCCCAAAATCAGTTGAATCTACATAAAGGGCGTGTACTATTTATCGCGATCCTTGTAATAATGCTCCTAATTTTCCTGTCTCTGATCTTTGAACTCTGTAGTCTGTAGTGACTTTGGAATAGGAACAAATGTCTCTTTTTTTACATATGGCATGTGATGTTCTCTGTATCTTGTATATCCATGTGAGATGAACATGATGACTGAGTTGCAAATATCAGTCGTCTTCTGATATATATATGCGTCTGTGTAGGTGAGTTGTTTGCGATGTTCTTTCTTTCTTGTTTTTCTCTTGATTGTCGATCTTTTCCAGAATAGCAGGAAACACCTTTTGGCTTTTCCTTCTTGACATGGATCAAAGCCAGGGGCTACCTTGTTTCTGTTATCTGCAGGAAACCGCAAAGTTTGCAACTTTCTTGTCAATTGGCGTTCGAAATTGTTGCAGTCATATTAGTTTCTTTACTTAACCTGAAATCTCCTGAATTATTAATTATTTTATTCTATTGAAATTAATTACTTTCCCAGTGATTTGCAGTTCATTTATTGCATTTCAGTTAAACAGAGAAACCCTGGTTTTATTTACCCTTAGTCTTCACTACTTCCAACTATTCTGTCTTTCATGTGTATGGGATGCATTCGATTTTTCGCTTTCAAAGAAACTTTCTACTTCATTTTCCTTGTTCTCCTCTCTCTGAATTTCATTTTCTGATTCTCGAAATATTTTGTGAGAGAGAAATTCATCGGAATTGAATATAGCAATTAAAGTATTGTCTAGATATCCTTTTTATTCTTTTAAGAGTAGCGTGGATAAGTGGGGCAGAATGGTCGGAAATGTGTACGAAGCGCTCTCTCAGATATTCTTGCAGCAATTATGGCCAAGCAACAGCACATCATTGGCATCAATTCCACCAACTAGTTAGGTCGATCGGGATTCTATGCTTCTTCCTTCAGCATATCAGTTGCTGCCGATTGATAAAGAGTTATCTCCTTTCTTGGAATTTTGCATGCCATTATCTGTATCTTCTGATCTATTCTGAATCATCACCCGCTACAGCTAAAACCGAATTAGAGATAGAAAAATGCGCATCACTTGACTGATATCCGTTAAAAGTCAAAAGTTGCACCGATGATGCGCCAAGATAATGACATCGGAGGAATAAAAATTCCAAAGCAGGATAATGATATCTTTTAATTTTTTAAAAACTTTTGGTTGTGTTTCGATGAACATGAATATCATGGCGCCACTTGGTCAAGTRATCAATCAGTATTTTCATCTTTATCTTTATCACAAGGTTGTTCGGAGTTTGATCTGTGATTTGATTCCAACCTGAATGTCTTGAGAAGGATCACAATTTAGTTTCACATTAACGCTTATTTAAGGATTAATGGTGTTTTGTTCATAATAAAATGCTTCTGTGTGCCTAGTAATTCAAGGGCTGTATGAGTCTGTGGTGTTGAAAGCAGCTTATAATTTCACCTACCAACGTTGCCTTTCATGTCATAAGCTCTACAAGAAAATCCAATTGCATGTGAATTTTGGGGTATGTTTCCTCTGTATTCTAAATTCTAATACATTTATTAGGATAGAATTGGATTTGATTATTACCTTTATTTTTTGTTCTAAAAGAATAATTTGTTAAGATTTCGTTTTAATCATTTGTCACTCTATTTGTTTTAAACACATAACTTCGGACTCAAACATAAGTGTTTTATATTATTTCGGTTCAAAACAATGTTCTAATATATTAAATTATTATTTTTAAAATGTAATAAGTTAAGCTTAGATGATCAAAACGTTTTCCTTTTATGCAGATACACTACCTTTGGATGAAACTAGGATAGAATCCTATAGTAGATCAGCCATTTAATTGTCTTGGGACCTTTTTGAATGAACTTGAATTGCTAAATGCCATTTTCAGTTGTCCCTCGGGAGTTGAAATGCAGTTCAGACTTTTATTTTATCAGAAAGGTGAATAAATAAATCTACAAAAAGAAAAATATCAATAAATAAAACAACCAGAAAGACAAAACAACAGTTGCAGTCTTTCTGTCCACCGCCATGACAAACGGCAGATCTCACCGCCCCTCTTCTCCATCACCGCCATCAACAGGGGTTCATGGACCTCCAGGGCACTTGACGCCGAAATATATCTCTGGTGAGGACCACATGTACCTTCCAATTGAGGTGTCCTGATCCTATGATTATGGAAGAATCCGAATTAGGTGCTTCAACCATTTATGTTTTATTTGTCACTATATATATTAAATAAGAGAAGGAATGTTTTTAGTACTAGAGTTATCGAATCCGAAACTAATATTAATATGGTTAAACATTACTGGTTTTCATGGTGGAACGATCAAAAGCGTGCGGATGCGGTAATTCTTTTCTCCTACCTCCCCAGACATAGTTAGCATGATGCTGCCGGCACCTAAAGGAGCCTGGATGCTTGGTGGGCGAACACAAGCAGTATTGCTTCAATATTATGCCACTCCTTGTTGCACCTCCTCTTACGTTTCCGACCAGCACAGGCTCCAGGAATCCAGAACATCTCCTTCCTCTGCATAGTAAGCTCCTCCGGAGGCTTACCGATGAATATCCTTCTGGGTAGCACATACTTTCTTATCCACTCGTACACAAACTTCCAACTAAGACTTATGGAAAGATGAGTGGAGAGGAGAAGAATGTGCGCTTTTTATGGTAAAGCTGCATGACGAAGCAAGGAAGAAAGTTGATATGGTTTCTCTTCTTTAAGAACAGATCGTCTCTGGAGGGAATACCTTAACAGAAAGGTAAACTGATGCAATTGGAAGTTGCTTACTAAGCTGATTTGTCTTGTCTGAGAAACCGAGTCATCCTTGCATCACTTGATGAACAACAATGGCCTATTAAGTGGTGAATCACTTGGGGTTGCCTGATGAGGTCAATATTTAAATTGTTTCTTTTAGTTGTAGCTTTGTTCGTCCAATTTCTAATTAGTAACCCTAGTGCAAAACAGGTGGACTGAAAAGGAAAAGAAAAAGAATTATTTATTTATTTTGAACAAGTGGACTGAAAAAGAAAGAAAGAGCSAGGGAAGTATATTCCTTTTGCCACCGCAAAATTTACCTTTTACACGTATATCTATTATTTCCTTCCATGTAAATTGGTAGTATAACAAGTGAAGATGATGGACATATGCTTTGGTAACAATCGAAGCTCGAGAGCTATCGGTTTTGTAACAAGAATTTATTGATTAAGTAACTACTCGTATTTACTTTTACTTATTTAAATCATAATAACGATATCAATTGACTAGTTAAGTCAATATCAAATTAGAATATAAGATTTTTTTTTAATTTTCTTTTAATTGAAGATGCATGAAACATTAATATATTATGACAATCTCTTAATTAAGTTGTGAAGAATGTATTTGAATGGTGAAAACAAGAAATTTTGTATTTAATTGGCTCAATCCACAACTCAAATATTAAAATACATTCTAATATATTAACAAGAACGCTGATTGAGATTGGAAGCTATCAATAATTGAAGGAAGTGAAGAAAAATTGTAAACAAACTTGTGAACATAGAAGAGTATAAATTCTTATTTCGGTGTTGCATTGGAGATGTCTTTCGTCTGTTTTCTTCTTTCCCTTTTATATTCCACCTCGAGTCTTCAAAATTGCTCCCATGAAATGAAAACTCGTGAAAAGCGTTTGAAGATCGAGCCATTCATTTGGATTGGAGTTTAAAATTTAAAAAAATATAATTTTATTTAATAAAAAATTCAAATAAAAAGGCAAGAAAATCGTAGAATTTGAAATTTGAATTTATGATTGAAATGAAAAAGTTTTTATTTTGAAAAATCATTTGGATTGAAAAGATAAAAGAGTTTTTATTTTTGAAAACTCATTTGAATTGGAAATTTTTGAAAAATATACTAAATAAATATTTTCGTAAACAATCAATCCAAATGAATCAAAATCACTTTAAAAAGTTGAATTGAGTATTGCTGGACTAGTATCCAAGTATTCATCTGTCAAAGCTCAATATACTCAGGTATTGTTAGGGTAATACCTGAGTATTGATCGATATAAATAAATCATTATTGCTTGAATATCCAGTATTGATTATCCAGATTCACAGTTTGGTTAACTTTCTAAAATTATTAATAATTGCAACAATTTATAGTGTATTGAATAAGAGGAATTGATAGATGACAATAAAAGTTTTGTTTTTTTTAAAAAAAGTGTTTAGTGTAGATAGTTTTTTGTTTGAAAATTTTTTTCCTTTGAAAGTCCAAAAAAAAAAAAAATTCAAAGTGAATAAAAATTCTATTTTTATCTTGAAAAATAAAACAAATAAACTTTTGTTGAAAATAGAAAAAGGTTTCATCTAGAAGACTAATCTAAATGCACCCGAGTCCTCGCTAGCTTTTACTTCTATTTCTTTCAGTCGATCGAGGGATCTTGGCTATYTAATCTCAAAACCAATAATTTTCTTTAATAATCTCAAAACCAATAATTTTCTTATTGGTGAAGGAACATTTTGTCCTTTAACAAAAGAAAACGAAATAGRTGTATAGGGAAATATTCTTTAAAGGGATGCTTTTGCCATATTATGAATGGGAAGCTGTTAGAACTGTTAATATGGGCTGAAGTTTGTGGGGATGATGAATTGGCTAATGCTCTTCCTACTCACAAGTTTCATGGGCTTGGCCAATTCGGCCTCTAATTGCCCGAATATGAACAGGCCTATAGCTGGCCCAATCATGTGTATTTATATAAGAGAAGTATCAATTTATTGAATATAACACCTTAAATTCCTTAAATTACTCAACACAATATAGTTTCGATAATAATAACAATGTTTGATAATATCTGGAGTCAAAATTCAATAAAATTGGTAGATCTAATTAATATTTGAAAATTTTTTTTAGAGAAATAAAGTTTGTCAAAATATGGTGGGGAATTATTGAAAAAGTCTTAAAAACTATATTACATTTAGCAATCCCAAAATAAAATAGTATAAAGGAATAATTTCATTTACTTTCCTTACTTTTTATTAGAACAGTCTAATGTTGATTTGCATATCTCCCAAAGATCTCTCGGCTTCGTTGAGGAGTTCATTTATTTTATTTTTTAATAAAATACAAAATTTTACTTTAATGAAATATTTATTTGTATTAACTTTTAACGGGAAAAATCTTGTTTCTACACCAAATAAAATTTTAAAGTAAACATTTCTTCGACAAAATGATAATTCTATCTTTTCAATTTAAAAAACAAATTAAAAATTAAAAAATTTCACTATACCACCTTTTCTTTTAAGGGGGGAAAAAAAGAATTTTGACGAAAAGTCAATTCAATATAAAACTTAATCTAATTTTGTAACAAGGTGGCCATTTGTTGTTGGTAAATAACATGAATTTAATGTTCTTGTTCATGAAATAGGACATTCTATTTATCATATAATTAGAAGGAAGTTCAATTGCTCTAAGACGTTTTTAAACATAACTTCCTTCAGACAAATGTTTATTTATGAGGATATAATTTCATTCCTGTAATAGATTAAAGTAAGTTGTAAAATAAAGTCATTTGTGTTCATATTTTGAACCATTTATTAATACTATCAAGTTAGAGAATATAACGTTCGAATACCTCAAGTTGTCTCATGTATGGTATTTTTCTATTTGAAGATCCAATTATAGTTACAATACAAACCATCCTATGTTCCTAATATATTTTTATGTATAGTTAAATTAAATTATATGTAATTTAACTTTTTTTTTAGGCCACCTGCTATCCTTACTTGGTAGGCAGATTGTTAAACAAAAGTAAAATCACGTTGTATATATGAAAATTTTATAATCTATTTAAATAATTAAAAACTAATTTTAAATACTCCCATTAAATTYGAGAATATGTTARATCTCGGTCAATAAAATGATGACTCTGTTAAGGATGACAAGGTRCAACCAACGGAATCAAGGATGGAGTTCGGCGAATCAAGTGACGTCGCTTCTAAATGTGACTTCGACRAATCAAATCAATTCGCTTTGCCTATAAATAGAGGTCAAAACACAAGAGGAAGAGGAAGAGGTCTAGAAATTTATATTAAGAGCCGCAAATTATATTGAGAYAAGCTCACAAGAAAAAGAGCACCAAATTTCTCTCCAAATCACGAGATTCTAGATCAAGCTGCGAAGCTTTCAAAAAATTTSAAAGAGAAGAATCAACAGATTATTATTAACTTGAGAATATTTCAGATATTGTAACAAATTTTTATCAAATTTATAAGATTAATTTTTTAAGCATTTCTTTTGTTTTCATATTATATTTTGCAGGCGAGAGATTTGGGTAAACAGTCATATTCGACACCTACTTATGACGATATGTTCAAAGAGTTTCAGGTTGGAGGATTTCATATCCGACACCTACTCGTGACGACACATTGAAAAATTTTTGGGTTAAACTTTCCTACTTACTTTTATCAATTAATACAAAAGATTAGTGGACCAACATTTTTTTATAATAAATTAAACATGCTAAATTTCTAATTGCTATTTTTTGCTTTGATTATTAGCAAGTTGCTTGTTCTTCTGTAGTATAATTACTAATTAAAAGTATACATAATTATTTTGTTTGAGAAAAAAACATATACCTAATATAATGTCTATAATTAAATAATTATCATTTTGTATATAGTAAGTATTTCACAWAATTGCATGTTCCAACATATCATTGGCAATTGAAATGACAATTCTAATAAGGTAGATTAAATAGCAAGTAATGCTAAATTCATTTTATAATATAGATCGTATTAGATCTTTATACAAAAATTAATGATCTAAAATTTAAGGTACTTTTTTATTTACTAACATACTATTTCTCTTCTATTCTTTTTTTCTCTATTTATTTTATATGCATCAAATTCAATGTTATGATTCTTCCCCCCTCTCTCCAATCTCTTGAAAATATTCTCCATCCARTTAAAAATACATATTATAGTGAAATTGTGCACATAGAGTAAGAAACTCATAAAATCTGTAAATTTTAAATTACAATTATTAAGATAACCTTATTTAAATATTAAGGTAAGTGTCTCTCCCTTCCCTCTTTCTTGCTTTCTCCATCATTTTTAACCTCATTGTAGTATGAAATTTTTTTATATTAATTTAATAGCCTTTTCATTTTCAAAGTTTTAGAAATTTGATTTTACTAATTGAAAATTAGTTTTACAAGTTTAATTGATTTAGAGGTAAAATAGGAAAAAGGTCAACAAATATCCCTTGTGTTATAAACTAAGAAGGAAAAGGAGGAGGAGAGAGATAATGAGAGATAACGAGAGAATCATGGACTGATTATCATTAATCTTGAGAGAACCAAAACCATCTATTTATAAAGGTTAAACCCTAGAATTTCTAAGATTCTAGAGGTAGAAATGTCATTCACTATTTATTTACAACACTCCCCTTTAAATGACTAATCTATACAACAACTACCCCCTAAAAATTTGTTTGAAAAAACTCAGTGGGAAAAATAAATCAAACTAAGTAAAAGTAAAAGAATATAGTTGATGTTGGAATATTAATTATTGTCTTGTTAAAACCTTGTTAGGAAAATCACTGTGAAAAAACCTGAACAAAGGAAAAAGAGCATATCTACTCRCCTAATATAGATGATCGCTGAATGTCTTTGAATCGACGCATTCCAATATGATGTATTAACTTTTTGAATGTTGATGTTGACAACGCTTTGGTAAATAAGTCTYCTATATTATCACTTGAGCAAATCTYTTGAACATCTATGTTGCTAGTTTTCTAAAGCTCGTTCTTGTAGAAGAACTTTGGAGAAATATGCTTTGTTCTCTCTCCTTTGATGTAGCCTCCTTTGAGTTGTGCAATACAAACTACATTGTCTTCATATAGTATAGTTGGACCTCCATTATTGAAGCTAATCCGAAAGATAATTGAATTTGGTGCATCATATTCCTCAACTATACATGTTCTCGACTTGCCTCATGGATTACAATAGTTTTTGTGCGATTTGAGGATGTAGTTGTTAGAGTTTGCTTAATAAATCTCCATGATACTTCAGTCCCTTCATATGTAAACAAGTAGACTGTTTGTAATTTGGTTGTATCTGGATCAGAAAGGTATCTTGCGTCTGCATCTCCCATTAAAGAAAATTCAAATTTTTGTGAATAATATAGCTTCATATCTATTGTACCTTTTAGGTATCGAAGGACATGATTAACGTCATTCCAATGTCTTTGAGAGGGTGCATATACAGTGGCAAATCCCAATTGATATACAGTATTCGTCGAATGCTTGAGATCTAAAATCACCAACATTGTCAAGACATATTTTCTTTAGTGTGTAATTCAGGGATTGAGCTTTTAATTTTATGATATGAGCAAGTACTTTGAAAAAATTCCAGTTGAAAGCAAGCAAACATAAGACAATCTTGTCGAGTGGGTGCATATACAGTGGCAAATCCCAATTGATAGATCTAAAATCACCAACATTGTCAAGACATATTTTCTTTATTGTGCAATTTAGGGATTGAGCTCTTGATTTTATGATATGAGCAAGTACATTGAAAAATGTTGCATTTCTAGTTGAAAGCAAGCAAACATGAGACAATCTTGTTGAGGCATCAATTAAAAGCATATAATATCGAAATGGTCCACATGGTAGGTGTATTAGCCCATAAAGTCCTCCACTAATCCTTTCTAAAAACATTGGAGATTCACTACTTACCTTCATGCTGGAAGGTCTAATGACTAATTATGAACATGTAACACATGAAAGATTATTTGAAAAAAGAATCTTCCGATTCTTTAAAGTATGCCCATGTGTGTTGTTAATTAATCTTCTCATCATTGCTATTCCAGGTGCCTAAGTCGATCATGCCAAAGTATAAACCTTTTTGTGTCAACGAACTTGGGGTTTGTGACATTGTTTGATTTAATTATTTTTATATATACATAATACATTCAAGATGATAGTGCTAACAGTTTTTCTCTTCTTTTTTTCTTTCCATATAAAAACGAGTTTATGTAAAGATATTCTTTACCATTTCCTTCATTGTCTAAATATGATATTTGATGCATTGATTTTATATATAGATTAAATTATAGGGTGCTTTAATGGTTTAATTTAGTAGAATTCTAGATATAATTGTGGTTTATTGAATAAATATTTCATTACATATCAATTCGGTTTTGTAGGAAAATATTTGTGAATAATAGAGGTGAAAATGATAATAAAACTCCGCAAACACTACGTCGATAGATGGAGGATGGAAAGAACTTCGAAATTACCTGGTTTGACCTAATTTAGAGGTCGTTTGAGCCCCGAACCATCCATGTTGGCACGGTCAAGAGAAAAACTTCAATTCCCATCAAACCCGAGGGAATCCATCGCTGATTTTTGGACCAAAATGGCATCTAATGTGGATGAACTCGAAACTGGAAAATTGAAAGTCACGAATTGGTGTCGTTTTGGAACCAAACTAGTGCTAGTTCAATGCGGACAATGAGATAAAATTGAATGACATCTGGTAGACATTAGAAATGGTACGGGTTCTGCATTAGACTAATTCTTAAGCGTTTTGGACCAGTTTCTGAATTGTAAGATGATTTTAGAGCTGAATTCAGTGCTAGTTTTGTCAAAACCAACCCCAATTTGATGAATTTAAGGCGGTTCTTTTATTGTGTTGCAACTTTGGATGAATTTTGAGCAGTTGAGGAAAGTTTCACAAGTTTTTTACCCAATGAAGGATTCTAGATGCTATAAAACATCCCCTTGACTCCCAAAAACATAACTCTTCATCAATGGACCTTGGAGAACACATCAAAACACTTAAAAGAAGCTTGTTGGAAGGAAAAGAAGATCGAACGATTGAAAATTGATCSAGCTTATTATCTTTCGTGATGTTTTTCTATCTCGATATTCAATTTGTATTTATTTTTTATTCAAATTATTATGAACTATGTCTTTTGTTCTAAGACCATGATGTAGCCTTTTCGGATGCCATGTTATTAAATTAAGCTTTTCCCATATTCGATATATCTTTATCATTGAAGCCTTGTTATTGCTCTTAATGTTTGATTGCTTGCCTAGTCAGCTTTCAATTGTTTCAAACTTTGCTTAAGGCGATTAGAGATAACACTTTTCAAATTATGTCAAATAACATTTGTCATTATTACATGTGAAATAGAGATATATTTACATGATTTGTGCAATATTTGTGGACCATAAATTTAATTTGTTTTCTAGGTTAAATTTATCATAGAGATATAGCTTAATTACTTAGAGAAATAGGTTGTTTATAACTTAAGAAAGTATATTCCATATTCATGGATCTAATTGATCAATGCTTGATATGTTGATTTGGGAACGTGGTTCAGATAACATAATTAAAGAATTGGTTAACTCATGTTTCTTAGACTTTTTATCCATTGATTTTCCTTATAAATTGTTTTGTGTGATCATTTATGGTTAATTAGGATTTTCTTAATTAGTTAATCATCACCTCAATTAATTGGTTGGCTAAATAAAATTCAAGACCACAAGTGGATGGTAATCTGGATGTAATTATCTGTAGATTCAACATCTTTTATATTACATGATACAACCAAATATACTTGTTAGGATTTTCTGTATCAATATCCATTGCAGCGGGCGGATATCTTAAAATCCTAAGCAAATTTTTTCTGAATTTGTTGGAATAAAGTGATGCACTTATATAGAATATTGTACCGTTTGGTAAAATAATACAAGCTCTTCTGGAGCTTTCAATTAACTTTGACTCACCTGATATTTGGTTAACATTATTTTTAGCTAATGTAAACTAAAAAAAAAAAAAAAGCGTTTTGTTTTGAAGAATGGTATGTGTAGTTGCACTATCAATAAGACAAATATCTACAAATATGATAAGTTAAAATAATTTTAAAAAACTTATACTGAAAAAATCATTTAAATGAAACAAAGTCCATGAATACTTAGAAATAAAATAATCTAAATATAAAAACTTCAAACATTTAAACAAAGTCCATGAATACTTAAAGAAAATTCTATCTCGAAATGGAAAATATATAAAAAGGAAAAACTATTCTTTATTTTCTAACATGTCGCCACCAATTAAATGACCAATATTTCCCTTTGAATCAGCCAAAACTCAGAGGTCTCCATATTAATCATATCAACTAGACCATTATATTCATGAAAATTTACTTCCATTTTCCCTTATTCCTTGATTGACTTTCGATATATATATATATAAGATATTTTATTATACGACAGGTACATGATCAATTCCCTTTCATGCCATATTGATAACAAATTTCTTCATGCAACCTTTTGGGTGAGGTGTTATCTCTCATTGCTTTGGGTCTTTTGTTGCTCTTGCCTAGCTCACGGGTATATCCACGTCCATGCCCACGTCTGTGTTTCATACTGCATCCACGTCTATAGTGTGATGTTGTATTTTTTGTCAAGAAACACGATACCGTTTATACAGGTAATGGTGGGAAGTAGTTGGACGTATTCCATGATTTTTCATAAGCAATTCATTATTTTGTTCGGCAACTATTAAGCAATATATGAAATATGAGTACTTTTTAAAACCTCGCTCACTATATTGGTCCCGCAGGAGCACATTAGAGGCATGYAAGGCGAAGAATGTTTTTTTCTTCAACATATCTTCATCATTTATTTTCTCCCCACAAAGTATTAATTTACAACAAATCTTGAATAWCTCAGAATTATACTTTAACACAGTTTTGAAGTCCTATAAACGTAGATGCATTCATTCATATRGGGCTTCAGGGAGGACTATAGTCCTTTGATGGTCAAACCTTTCTTTAAGATTTTTCCATAGCATTGTGAGTCTTTAACAATAAGATACTCAACTTCCACGCCTTCATGAATATAGTGACGAAAGAAGATTAGTGCTTTTGCACAATTCTGTTGGATTTCTTTATTTCCTTAATGTCTCCCTTAAACCTTTTGAGATGAGGTGAATTTTGGCATCAAGGATACATGAGAGATAGTTCTCGCCAGATATGTTAAGTGCAATGAAATCAAGCTTAGTGGTATTAGCCATGTGTAAGTCTACAATAAAAAATAATAAATAATGTCATCGGGACATATATTCCTTCAGGGATTGAATTAAACTATCACCAATTTGTTTTCTATTCTTTTCAAGACAAGTGCTATTTCGGGAGCACAATAAAAAATAAAAAATGTATTAAGTTATTTAACAATTATTTATTTCGATATTCTTCGAGATTATATTCTTCAGGAATATCATAAGTAAATTATCTTTAAAAAATTGAGTACCWAAAGTATAATAATAATAATTAAAAATAAAAGAAATTATTTATACATGACATGTACGGAATTTATGCAATTAATAATAGAACTTTTTGAGGCATTAGGATCTTAGAAATCCTGACATGTATGGAATTTATGCAATTAATAATAGAACTTTTTGAGGCATTAGGATCTTAGAAATCCTTAAGGCATTAGAATTTTGAAAAACAATAATATAGACTTCTATCTTTAATACAGAATATATAATACCCTTGTGTTTGTGTAACATGCCAACAAAATAGAACATAAAACACTCTTGAAATTCATGCAACATGGAATTAATACAAAAGATACAAAATTCTTGAAATTCGTGCAACACGACTTAACGTAGCATCAGAAAATAAAAAAGGAAATCCAATTGTTGAAATTCATGAAGACACATCTAAGTTTTTGTACATAGTTTTTGTTTGTCATGGAACAATAAAGAAGAAACCCAATTATGTTAGAGACTCGGGCTCTATTTGGGACACATGCCAGAGTTGGGAAAATCCAATTCTAAAATGTAAGATTCATCTGTTTAATAGGATACATTCTATCAATGTTTGGCTACAATGGAACCACCATTTGTTTTCACATCCACAATGTAGCAAACATTTCTACATATTATCTAGACAAAACAACAACAATATGTAATTTAATAAACGTTAATTTGTTATTGGTTATGGTATGAATAAATGTTTATTAATTGTTGTTTATGGTCAACATTGAAGGAAATCATGAAATTTCACTTTTAAATGTTTAATGCATAAAAGGTAGTTGTTAAACAAAAATCTTAAATCTTATTCAAAATTGTAGATATAGTGAAACTTGAATATTTGAATTTGATTTTGAAAAGAGAAAAAAATATAGACTATGAACAATTAATGAGTTTACTATTACAACCATGTATCCAAATACCATATACACTCAAACCAATAATATTTAAATTTTAAAATTCAAATTTCAAATGTTCCCAGCTACATCTAATACAACCTAACCATTTGGATAGACTCTGATATTCAATCCAAATATAATCTTAGAGTGCACAAATTTATGGGAGCCAATTGCTTCAGAAAATATAGAGATGCATGGATCATTAAGAGATATCAGAGTCTATACATTGTTCAACTGCTCATGTAACAATAAAAGAACATAATTAGCTTTATGCACTTAGAAAAAGTTTATACAAGGGACAAGATTAATTGCACATGTACCGGGAAATATACTTTTTTGAGTAGCCTTTATGTAACTGATTAAGAGGCCTGATATTGACTAAGATATTCCTTTTATTTCCTAGATCATGTTGATAATGTGTTATAAACTGAAAAGAAAAAAGGGGAGAAGAGAGTTGAAAAGAGTTAAAGCGAGAATCTTAAATTGGTTAAAATTAACCTTGAGTGAACCAAAGGCCTCTACTTATAGAGGTTAAACTCTAAAGTTTCTAGGATTTCAAGGGTAGAAATGTTATTCGCAATTTATTTACAACATCTTGATGTTTTTTAAAACGACATGTATTTTGAAATAGAGGAAGTAAGTTAAAGATAATATTTTTTTTATTTTAATTCAAACAATACTTGTTGGTAGTAGGAAAGAAGATAAGAGTAAATAGGGGAGATATAAGAAAAAATTTATTGATATAAGTAGAAGGACTTAAATTGTTGGAGGAGTCCTATCTCCTAAAATGACTTATACTATGAAACACATATAATATTGATAGCCATGTCAATAAGGTGAAATTTTCATTTTGGCCACCAAATTCCGTTTAATTTGTTTGTTAAGGGTATYTAACCAAAATTTCCTCCAATTGTATTCATGATGGCGTTCAACACAATGCTTTTCTTATTTAGTTCTTGAGTTCAGTGGATAACATATTATTTGGTGAATGAATCAATCTTAGATAGGTATTAATTTAGTTCATCACCAGAGTCTTTGAACTTTCCCAACCAGATGATTGTTGCACTCATTAGATCTATCACGTGAAATTGCCAAGCTTTATGACAGCTTCTTTGAAATTGTATGAATGAATCATGCCGCCATGATTTTGAATAGTTTATGACTGAGATTATGTTCTTTTTTTAGGTAGAACTAGACCAGTACCGGGTGAGGATCTGAGTGGGTACGGAGGAAATGCTGTAGCAAGGCTTGTAGAAATGTGTCTCTTCAAGTTTCATTACATATGGCACACTCAAGTCTTTCTTCAACATGTGCTAGCCCATGTCGCCTGTTCGACCATGTGAACTCTAAACTTTAAAAATCCAACCATTAGTTTAAAAGATTTAATAGTAGCATACATATGTTGAGCTCGATTCTGGATGATTGCCATTCTCCTTGTTTAGAAGACTTGCTCAAGTCATCAATGAATAGCCACGAGAAGGTGATGATTTTCCCCAAATATGGAGATATTTCTATAATTCCTAACGAGAAGTAGCTTTCAAAGAGGCAAAAATGGAAAAGAGCAAACCCATGATCCTTTTTGTGTAATGTTGAATGTACTATTTGATCATTCACATTGATTACATCAACAACGATTTCTTAATTGTTCCAAAGTCAGCGACAGGCCACATGCAAAACCAATAGTAATCTTTGCAATTACAAAGTTATAAAATAGCTATTTTTTAGATTATTACGCATTCYAAGCTCAAAATTTAATTTCTACCAAAAAAAGGATATTCGATTGTGCGTGAATAATAACTGAAATAGATGTTTGTAAAATTCAGATGAGGCTGCTCCTCAAAAATTCCTCATGAGAATATTCATAAATGCATTAAGTATTTGGGTCCAAGATGGAGAAGTCCACGTCCACTGGAATGGAGATACCAACACTATATATTAAGTTAAGGCCTATTTTATGTGGGTCCTCCAACTCTAGGTCAAGATCAGTAAGATGAAGGTCTTCTTCCTGGTAGGAAATAGACACCTTGAGTCATGAGATAATCAGATATGTTATATTTAGTAGGTAGGTTGGAGGCAGTAGCATTGGTCTTGTCCAATCATTGTACTGGTCTACACTAGAATTTTTTCTGGGGTTTTGGGCTTGAGTATTTGGTGTTTGTTGTTGAAAATTTGTTGGCACTAGTTTGTTCAACTAGGTTTGATGTGTGTTTGGATTAGGGGCTTATTCTTGGCTTGACCATCTAGGCTGGGGGAAACATGGCCTATAGATTGAGACTTGATACGGTATGGGGCTTAGGTTTCTTCACTAAAAGTTTCTTGATTTTTGAATAGGTTTATTTATCATTGCCCTATTTTTACATATAGATCCATGAATCAGGCTATTTGAGGATGGGAAAAGTATAACAAATCTTCTATCTCTGACAAACACCGTACCATTTGCGATGTTTTCAATGATTGAGAACCGTAAAACATGATACTCGATTGTTGGCATAGTTCCCAAGGAATAAGCTTGAGATAGAGATTCCATGATTGTGATCTTTGCATTTTCAATCAGACTTACCCGAGTTCCTTTCAGATGTTGTTTATTCTTACCTATCTTGCTTGAGGGTTACTTGACATGGAATCTTCTTGAGATGAGCTTACTAGTGAATTGATTGTTGTCTGAGCCAATTGTTTCTCGCTAGGACTGTTTTTTGGGTTTTGCTTACATCGCTTGTTCCTTTGCATGGGAAGCACCCATGGACCATATTGTCGTATGTCAAGTGTTTCGTCTGAGCTGGGTGTACGGAAGAGTGTGGTCTTGCTAGATCTTTTGGTGGTTGTCCAATATTGTTATGGACTCAATGGGAATGAACTTAGGATTGGTTTATCTGTTGTGTTGGGGCAGTTGATCTCCACATGATTATATAGGCCACAAGTAAAAAAAGATCATGTGGTGTCCTTCATACTCAACCAGTTAGGAGTAGCCTAGCAGCTATACATATGGTATGAAGGTTTAGAAAAGTCTAGATCTAAATAAACTCTACAAAAGGGATTGCGAAAGACTTCGATAGTGGTTTGATTAACTTTGATTACACATCCTACCAGGCTTCTTATGCAAATTATAAGGATTTTTCAATTTTTTTATCCAAGAACTGAGTTGAAATTTCAAGAAAAGTAATCTAATCAATTGTGGATGAAATTTTTCTCTTGTGATAGTCGAAAGCTCAACTTCCTCTTGGATATGATGAGATAATTTCCAATATGATCCATGGTTCCTTATCTAGCACTCAGTATTAATCTTCACAGAAGTAGAATATTGGATGGAATAGGCACCCTCTAGGTTTATGATCTCATAGCCCCATTGGAGTTCCCAAAAGTCATGGATGCGTTGTTATAGTAGCTTGAATGAGACATTCAGGCCAAGAATCTTGATGACAAGGTCAATGCTTTATAGTCTACTAGGGAAATGTCTATGCTGGCCAAGATGAGGAATTTCCTGCACTGGATCGGGAATCATGTGAGAGTTTAGGATGTTGAAGGTTATCTTCTTCTTCATCCTCACCCATATAAATAAGGCATGTGCTTGGGGTAATATGAACTATGTCATCAATGGGTTTTTTAGGGTTAGGGGTTGTTAATATACCAACAAAAATGATAAACATTTTAAGTATATAGGCTCAAAAAGATAATGGGAGAGAATTAAGTGATTGGTACTATATTTTGCTTGACTGCATGATTAAACCGGGTGAAAAAACCTAACAAGATACTTTCTTAAATGGTAAATAGAATGCAAAATAAAAATAAAAAAAAGAGTTAAATTCACACCCCTCCAACGAAAATTCACACGCTAGTCAAAGAATATATATCATTTAGATAAAATTAACTCATTCTTTAATTTGATTTAAATGCAAGGACAAGATTATCTTTATCTAAATACTACTCCATTAGTTCTTTTATATTTATCCTTCAAGGTTGTTTCACACATATTAAGGAATCTCGTAAATAAGTTAAATGATAGAAATAAAAACTAATTTTATGCTTCTTTGGATTATTCAACTTTTACAACACTTAATAAATAAGTTTTGATATTAAAATTTCAAAGTTTGACTATCCCATTTCAGTGACCATCGAAAGGAATTCCCAAAAAAAAAGTTTTTACATTGAAAATATAGAAGACATTTATGCTACTAATTGATGAAGACTTTTTATGAAAAATTATAATAGCCATTCATCGAATTACAATTAGATATAAAGATAAAATAGAAAAAAATAATAAATACCCTATCGATTTTATAAAAATGACAGTCATTTAGATATAAGAAAAATAATATTAAAGAAAAAATATAAAATAATGAAGTCAGTAAATATTAATAATTTTAATGTTGATTTCGATTGGGAACGTGTGAATTTAGTCCAAGAAAAGAAAGGAAAAAAAGGGAGGAAAAGAATTTCTGATGATTCTTCTGGCAAATTGCGTCCTGGCCCTTAGCGGAGCAGAGGCCAAAGTTTAGTTGATTATTCTGACCAATTTTGAGCTCTAGAAATTTTGGTCTAGACACGGCTTTCAACGCCCACGAGTCCCAATCTGTCCCGTTTATAGAGTCTTCGTCGTCACTCTCCTTCTCCGAGTCAATCAGCCTCCAAGTCCGTGTCAAACAACAACGTATTTGTTTCTATTTTTATTTTTTAACGCTTACCTTATTACCTTACGCACCAATAATCTCTTTCAGAGAAGATTCATAGGCCGCAAACCAATACCTCAACATATATATGGCCCAGATCCTTCCTTCTCCTCACAATTTCTATCTTCTTCTGTTCTCTGAACGAGTTTTGATCGTTAAGTTCCGATTCTTTGCAACTGCAAGATGAATTCCGTCATATTGTTCAGCCTCCCTTTTCTCACCATCATCGTCTTGACGCTTGCTCAATTCAGCAGCGYAACAGGAATGGCTCCTTRGCCTTCGCCGGCAGGTCCGTCTAATGACTTTTTTCTTCTGAATGATTTTTATTCTGTTGATTTGCAACTGGTRGTGAATAATTTACTGAATTAAGTTGATGTGTTGGATTAATGCAGGAACAGCAATTGATCAAGGGATCGCATATTTTCTTCTACTGCTGGCGCTGACTATTACATACTTGGTCCATTGAGCTTATCATGCTGGCTTCCCCAATTCTTTGACGTGATGATCCAGATATTCTTTGTGTTACATGGAGAACAATATCATAGTTTTGTACTCTCCTATGCTTGTAATGATAATTCATTTAGTTAGTTGGACTGAATAAAAAAAACAAAATTCATTCATGGGAATATGTTAATAGGAAATACTTCGATAATCTGGACTTGTGTGACAGAGCTGATAGAGCTTCTTGACTCGTCGGCAAGACGGCAAGGGCCGATGCTGATAGAGCTGAATATGCTTCAATAGGGACAACTATTCCAGAAAGATTATCAATTGGATAGCCATGTTTACTGCAAATAAACTTGAGATAAATTATCAAATACATAAATAAACTTGGAATTGTCGCAATTCATATTCGACAAAGATGAAGTAGTCGAAGGGATCTACTGATGTCAACCTGAAGGCCTTTGAACCGCAAAGAGCTCTAATTTATGTGAACAATAACTGTTAAAACTCTGTTTGGCCAAGAATCAAATTAGCTCCAATACAGTTTTGTTACCCCTCTTATTAAGCCCTTAACTTTAACCCTAATATTATTATTAATATTATATTACTATATTTAGTATTTGTTTTATTTTTGTGAGCAGCCAGAAAATATATCGACAGCCTCCCTAATTCGTTTCGTACGTGACCTTCCTGATATTTTATTTTTACTCTCTCAATAAAACACTTTGTGTGTAAACCTTTGAGAGCAATCGGGAAGACACTTCGGGTTGGGTTGTCTCTTAGATCAATTGGTGGTGCCTTTAATATTATTTGTTAGGCAGAATCAATCATGATCCAGAAGATCTGAGCCAAAAATTCGACAATAATCAAGATCGATTCTCAACAACTATATCAGAACGAGGTTCGATTATTGTCGAATAATACAAATCGCCGCCACCATGAAACCGATGTACTCATGTTCCAAATCTGACAGAGATTCCAGACACCGTCAAAAATTGCTGGTTGCTGCCGTTTGTTGGAGCTGCTGGCTGGAGTTGCTCTTCAGATCGTGAAGAAGTAGGCGAGCTGCTGACGTACTCTTTCAGATCTGCCGAAGTTGCTACATCTCCACCAGAGATCGGATCTATTGCAGATCGACGGAGGAGAACACAAAGAAGGAGCCGTTGGTGTTCCTGTCTGTTGCTAGTTGCTTTGCACTTCTAGATTCGCCGGAAAAAGCCGCTGGAACGGAGCTATTGGGGGGGATTTTTTGGGACTGCTACAGTATTCTCAACTGCTACAGTGAGGGTTGACTTCTTCTGCTTTAGTTGACTTTGCTATTTTGGAGCATAAAAAAAAAATCCCCAAGTGGGGTGGGTAAGGTCGAAACTTTTTCAGAAAAAAAAGTTTCGCAATGGTAAAGAAGCGTGAATTCCTTTTAAATTTCAGTATTTCATATTATTATTATTGTRGAAATTCAGTCGGTATCCCAGTTGTATACTGTTTAATTATTGTTTTCGTTGAGTTTATTGTTGGTTATTTGTTTTTGTGTTTTTTAAATTGCTAAAATTCAAATCTTTTTGTTATTTGTGCTTTATTGTTTTGTTTATTTATATTTGTTTCAATATGATGTCTGGTACAAATCAATATGGTATGATTCTTTTTTATGGTAAATATGATTTTAGCATTTGGAAACAAAAAATTACATGCGTTTTAATTCAACAAAAATGCGTTAAAGCTTTGACTCAATCTTATGTGAATGCTGATAAAGAAGATAAAATAATTGAAATGAATGAAAATGCATGTTCCACCATTTATCTGAACTTATCTGACTCTGTGATTAGAAAAGTTGGTATTTCGYATTGTGCAAAAATAGTTTGGGATAAATTGAACACCRTRTATACTGAAACTTCCTTGCCCAGTAAAATATTCTTGCTTGAAAAGTTTTTTAAATGCAAACTAGATACGTCTAAGGACATAGCTGATAATCTAGATATTTTTACTAAACTAATTGCTGATATTAAGCTTGCTGGTGATAAAAACATTGATGACTATGCCCCGATTGCTCTTTTGAATGTTATTCCTGATTCTGATTCTTTCAGTGATGTGAAATCTGCTATTAAATATGGTAGAGATCAAGTTACTTCAGATTGTATTGTTAATGGTCTTAAAAGTAAAGAATTGGACTTAAAACACTCTGGGGATAGTAATACAAATTCTGGGAAGGTTATACATATGCGGGGTAGACCCCAGAATAGGGTTAACAACCAAAAGAATCTTAATAATAATGCAGACAATTCTAAAAAGAGCACTTATTCCAAAAAGGGTAGATCTAAATCGAGGTCTAATGCGAAAAAGTGTTATAACTGTCATGAATATGGTCACTTCGTGAAAGATTGCCCCAAGCCTAATAAAAATCAGAAAAATGAGTCTGCTAATTTGGCTATCGGTGAGGGTAATATGGATAATGTATTTATGGCGGGTAATTTTTGTGATTGTGCTTTGATGAATTCTATGTCGTTTGATTCTATGTGCAAATTTGATTGGTTGATAGATTCTGGTTGTACTTTTCATATGACTCCTTTTAAACACCTCTTTTCAAACTATAGACATGTTGAAAAAATGGCTTTGTGTCGATGGCAAATTCTAAAAACTGCAATGTGTTAGGAATAGGAGATGTTTGTCTTAAGTTTTCTTCTGATTCTGTGTTTACTTTGAAGAATGTTAGGCATGTTTCTGATTTGCGTTCTAGTTTGCTTTCATGTGCATCTCTTGAAGAAGATGGTTTGGAGGGTAAATGGGGTAAGGGGGTTATGAAATTTTTGAAATGGTCTCTTGTTATTTTTACTGCTCAAAAGAATAATAATTTGAATGTTTGTCACGCTGAGCCTGCTTATACTTCTGTGAACTTTATGACTGAATGTAAATCTGTTTTATGGCATAATAGATAGGGTCATATGAGTAATAAGGGGTTAGAAATTATGCATAAAAATGGTCACTTCGGTAGTGACAAATTGTCCCCCATCCCTTTCTGTGAGTCATGTGTGRTAGGGAAGCAACATAAGGTGAGTTTTCTCATTTCCTCATACCCTAATCAGACTATGTGCTTCAGTATTTGCATGCTGATGTGTGGGGTCCCTCTAGTGTTGCTACAAATGGGGGTAATCAATATTTTCTTTCAATAATTGATGATTATTCTAGAAAAGTTTGAATTTTAATAATGAAGCATAAATTTGATGTTTTTGATAAGTTTAAAAACTGAAAAATTATGATTGAAAACCAAATTGGAAAGAAAATTAAGGTTCTTAGAGGGCTTGAGTTTTGCAACAAACAGATGAATGACTTATGTGCTACTTGGGGTATTAAGAGATATAGGTCTATTTCATATACACTTCAGCAGAATGGGGTAGCTGAAAGGATGAATAGGACTCTCTTAAAAAAGTTAGGGCTCTGTTAGCTACTTCTGGTCTTTCTAAGAAGTTTTGGGGGGATCCTGTCTCTACTGCTGCTTATCTGATTAATAGGTCCCCTAGTGTCCTTTTAGGAGGGAAAGTTCCTGAATCTGTGTTTACGAGTAAACCTCTTGACTTAAGTAATTTGAGAATTTTTGGTTGTGTAGGCTATGTGTATCAGAAGATTGATAAGTTAGAACCTAGATCTAAGAAATGCGTTTTCTTGGGGCATCCTGAAGGGTAAAGGGTTATAAGCTTTGGAATAGGAGTGAACCGGGGTTAAAAATCATGATTAGCAGAGATGTTGTTTTTAATGAAAATGAATTTCTTTGCTTAAGTGTAACCTCTTCTAATAAAAATGATGTTCCAATTGAGGTGGAGCAATTGCCTAATAATTCTAATTAACCTGAATCTTCTTCTGATTTAACATTTTATGACCTAATTCTTGTAAGTCAAGATGAGACTACCCCTAACGAGGTGGAGAATTTGCCTGTTAACTTACTTGATACAGATGTTATGCATGATATGTCTGCTTCTAGTGCTTCTAATGATATGCCTGCTTCTAATGTTCCTTATTCGAATGTTTTGAATGATTATCCACTTGCCAGGGATAGAAATAGAAGAAACATTAAAAAGCCAGAAAGATATAGAGATGACAATTTAAATGATTGTAATATGCCTGAGTTTGCTTTTAATGTGTTTGAATTTCTTGAAATTGATGAGCCTAAAACTTATAAAGAAGTTTCAAGGTCAAAACATTCTAATGATTGGATTGGTGCTATGAATAGTGAGATAGAATRTGTAAGAATTAATCAGACTTGGAAACTTGTTCCTAAACCCCCTAGTTGCTCTTTGGTAGACTATAAGTGGTTGTTTAAGATTAAATAAGAATCTAATAAGATTAGATTCAAGGCTAGGTTAGTAGCCAATGGATTTACTCAAAAGGAGGGAATAGATTATGCTGAGATTTTTGTTCCTGTGGTTAAGTTTACTACTGTTAGAATTATGCTTGCTTTAGTTGCTCACTTTAATTGGGAATTAAAACAGATGGATGTAGAATTAAAACAGATGGATGTAACTACTGCTTTCTTACATAGTGAACTTGACAAAAATATCTATATGCACCAACCTGAGGGCTTTGTGGACTCTAAATTGCCTGATAATGTGTGTTTGTTAAAACAATCTCCTAGGCAATGGAACATTAAATTTGATAAATGCATGCAAACTTTGAAGTTTAAGAGAAGCTCTTCTGATCATTGCCTTTACTTTAAGAATTTAGACTTTGTGCCTGTATTTCTTTGATTTATGTGGATGACATGTTGATCGTTAGTCCGTGTTTGAAGTCTATTGAGAATGTGCAAAAGTGTCTTTGTGAAAATTTTGACATGAAAGACTTGGGTGATGCTAAGAAGATTTTGGGCATGAACATCAATAAGGACAGCAAGAAATCTACTCTTGTTTTAAATCAAAGTGCATATGTTGAAAAGATTTTGAGTAAATTTTCTATATCTAATACTAAATCTGTGAATGTGCCTCTTGCCTCCAGATTTGTGTTAAGTAAGGATTAGTCTCCCAAGTCTGAAACTGAAATAAATAAAATGAATAATGTATCTTATTCGAATGCTATAGGATCTGTTATGTATCTCATCGTTAGCACTAGGCCTGACATTGCATATGCTGTAAGTTGCTTGAGTAAATACATGTCTAATCCTGGTATGCCTCATTAGAATACTTTAAAGTGGCTTTTAAGGTATTTGAAATCATCTGTCGATGTTGGTTTGAGTTTCTCGAAATTTCATGGTGGTACTAAGTTAGTTGGCTATGTTGATTCCAATTATGCTAATGATAGAGACAATAGGAGATCTACTACTTCCTATGTGTTTACTTTGTGTAGCTCTCGCATTAGTTGGAAGTCTCAACTTCAACCCATTGTTACTTTATCTATAACTGAATCTGAGTATGTAGCTGCCATCGAAGCTTTTAAAGAAGCTATTTGGCTTAGGGCTTTGTTGTTTGAAATTGGTTTTCTTGATAAGCATGTGGTTGTGTTTTCTGATAGTCAATCTGCTATTCAATTGTGTAAAAATCCTATTTTCCCATGATAGGACTAAACATATTGATGTTAGATTTCACTACATTCGTGATATTGTTGAGCAGGGTATTGTTCATTTGGAGAAGATTCCCTCAGAGTTCAATTCTGCTGAAATGGGTACCAAGTGTTTGCCAGTTGAGAAACTCATTTCGTGTCAAAGAATCCTTAACTTTGACATAGGCTAATTGACGGTTGATGGCTACATGTCTAGAACTCGATGACCCTCTGGTAGAGTTCGGTCCCTTGGGGACTTGGTTGCCTTCGTTGTGTTATTTACCCCGACCTTTGTGGTTTGAGTATACTTTGTGTGTACTCATCCATTACTTGCATTGTCTTTTGTGATTTTACAAGTAATGATTTGGCGATGATAAT
>MEJB01000010.1:3387554-3432425 GCA_001752375.1 Rhazya stricta | reverse complement strand
ACTTAACATGACTAACATGAACCTAACAAGACCTTCTGGTTCGGCTCAAGAGTCAAGAATGAAGAACCCTTTCTCCCATGTATTTTCTTTTTTTTTCAAACAAGAAAGGAAAAAAAAAAAAAAACAAGAGAGAGAACTCTTGAGTTGCTTATTTTATATGGCATTTTGTTTCTAATCCTCCTAATATCTTGCAAATATTCTATAGTACTTGTTACTCAATTATAATAATAAAAAGTTTAAGTAATTGAGGAACTCAATATTGTTCACATAAAAATGAGCAGAATCAACTATGATTTTCGTCCCAATGAAATGAGATATCGACAAAAATAACAATAGTCGTCTAGTGATGGGTTGAATAACTCATCTGCTAAGTAAGAGATAACCATTTTAGGAAATGACAAATCACGCCAGAGATTCAACCGTTGGGAATTGTCGGCAAGGGAATTGAGTATTGTTAGCCCACTATATAGCCATAACTAATACAATGTTGTATTCCACAAATTAAGGCAAGTAATGAGGGTGTCTTCAAAACAGAAAAAGAAAAAAAGGTTTTAACAAATCCTATTTTTATATATAGATCCATGAATCAGGCTATTTGAGGATGGGACAAGTATAACAAATCTTCTCTCTCTGACTAAGACCATACCGTTTGCAATGTTTTCAATGATTGAGAACCATAAAACATGATACTCGATTGTTGGCATAGTTCCCAGGGAATAAGTTTGAGATAGAGATTCCATGATTGTGATCTTTGCATTTTCAATCAGATTTATCCAAGTTCCTTTCAGATGTTGTTTACTCTTACCTATCTTGCTTGAGGGTTACTTGACATGGAATATTCTTGAGATGAGCTTACTAGTGAATTGGTTGTTGTTTAAGCCAACTGTTTCTCGCTAGGACTGTCTTTTGGGTTTTGGTTACCTTGCTTGTTCTTTTTCTTGGGAAGCACCCATGGACCATATGGTTGTATGTCAAGTGTTTCGTCTAAGATGGGTGTTCGGAAGAGTGGTGTTGCTAGATCTTTTGGTGGTTGTCCAATATTGTTATGGACTCAATGGGAATGTCCTTAGGATTGGTTTATTTGTTGTGGTGGGGTAATTGATCTCCACATGATTATACAGGTCYCAAGTAAAAAAAAATCATGTGGTGTCCTTCATACTCCACCAGTTGGGAGTAGCCTAGTAGCTATACATATGGTATGAGGATTTAGAAAAGTCTAGATCTAAATAAACTCTACAAAAGGGATTGCGAAAGACTTCGATAGTGGTTTGATCAACTTTGATTACACACCCTACCAGGCTTCTTATGCAAATTATAAGGATTTTTCAATTTTTTTATCCAAGAACTGAGTTGAAATTTCAGGTAAAGTAATCTAATCAAGTGTGGATGAAATTTTCTCTTGTGATAGTCGAAAGCTCAACTTCCTCTTGGATATGATGAGATAATGCTCTAATATGATCCATGGTTCCTTAGCTAGCACTCAGTATTAATCTTCACAGAAGTAGAATATTAGATGGAATAGGCACCCTCTAGGTTTATGATCTCATAGCCCCATTGGAGTTTCCAAAGGTCATGGATGCGTTGTTATAGTAGCTTGAATGAGACATTCAGGCCAAGAATCTTGATGATAGGGTCTCATCTCAAGGGTGCCACAATGCTTTATAGTCTACTAGGGAAATGTCTATGCTGGCTAAGATGAGGAATTTCCTCCACCGGATCGAGAATCATGTAAGAGTTTAGGATGTTGAAGGTTATCTTCTTCTTCGTGCTCACCCATATAAATGAGGCATGTGCTTGGGTAATATGAAATATGTCATCAATGGGTTTTTTAGGTTTAGGGGTTGTCTATATACTAGCCAAAAAGATAAACGTTTTAAGTAGATAGGCTCAAAAAGTTCAGAAAAGATAATGGGAGAGAATTAAGTGATTGGAACTATACTTTGCTTGACTACATGATTAAAGTGGATGAAAAAAACCTAACAAGATACTTTCTTGAATGGTAAATAGAATGCAAAATAAAAATAAAAAAAGAGTTAAATTCACACCCCTCCAATGGAAATTTACATGCTAGTCAAAGAATATATATCATTTAGATAAAATTAACTCATTCTTTAATTTGATTTAAATGCAAGGACAAGATTATCTTTATCTAAATACTACTCCATTAGTTCTTTTATATTTATCCTTTAAGATTGTTTCACACATATTAAGGAATCTCATAAATAGGTTAAATTATAGAAATAAAAACTAAACTAATTTATGCTTCTTTGGATTATTCAACTTTTACAACACTTAATAAATAAGTTTTGATATTAAAATTTCAAAGTTTGACTATCCCATTTCACTTGACCATCAAAAGGAATTCCCCAAAAAAAAAAAAAAAATTACATTGAAAATATAGAAGACATTTATGCTACTAATTGATGAAGACTTTTTATGAAAAATTATAATAGTCATTCATCGAATTACAATTAAAGATAAAGATAAAATAGAAAAAAATAATAAATACCCTATCGATTTTATAAAAATAACAGTCATTTAGATATAAGAAAAATAACATTAAAGCAAAAATATAAAATAATGAAGTCAGTATATATTAATAATTTTAATGTTGATTTCGATTGGGAACGTGTGAATTTAGTCCAAGAAAAAAAAAGGGAGGAAAAGAATTCCTGYTGATTCTTCTAGCAAATTGTGTCCTGGCCCTTAGCGGATTGGAGGCCAAAGTTTAGTTGAATTTTTCTGACCAATTTTGAGTTCTAGAAATTTTGGTCTAGACACGACTTTTCAACGCCCACGAGTCCCAATCTGTACCGTTTATCGAGTCTTCGTCGTCACTCTTCTTCTCCGAGTCAATCAGCCTCCAGGTCCGTGTCAAACAACAACGTATTTGTTTCTATTTTTATTTTTTAACGCTTACCTTATTACCTTACGCACCAATAATCTCTTTCAGAGAAGATTCATAGGCCGCAAACCAATACCTCCAACATATATATGGCCCAGATCCTTCCTTCTCCTCACAATTTCTATCTTCTTCTGTTCTCTGAACGAGTTCCGATTCTTTGCAACTGCAAGATGAATTCCGTCATATTGTTCAGCCTCCCTTTTCTCACCATCATCGTCTTGACGCTTGCTCAATTCAGCAGCGGAACAGGAATGGCTCCTTCGCCTTCGCCGGCAGGTCCGTCTAATGACTTTTTTCTTCTGAATGATTTTTATTCTGTTGATTTGCAACTGGTRGTGAATAATTTACTGAATTAAGTTGATGTGTTGGATTAATGCAGGAACAGCAATTGATCAAGGGATCGCATATTTTCTTCTACTGCTGGCGCTGACTATTACATACTTGGTCCATTGAGCTTATCATGCTGGCTTCCCCAATTCTTTGACGTGATGWTCCAGATATTCTTTGTGTTACATGGAGAACAATATCATAGTTTTGTACTCTCCTATGCTTGTAATGATAATTCATTTAGTTAGTTGGACTGAATAAAAGAAACAAAATTCATTCATGGGAATATGTTAATAGGAAATACTTTGATAATCTTGACTTGTGTGACAGAGCTGATAAAGCTTCTTGACTCGTCGGCAAGACGGCAAGGGCCGATGCTGATAGAGCTGAATATGCTTCAATAGGGACAACTATTCCAGAAAGATTATCAATTTGATAGCCATGTTTACTGCAAATAAACTTGAGATAAATTATCAAATACATAAATAAACTTGGAATTCGGCAATTCATATTCGACAAAGATGAAGTAGTCGAAGGGATCTACTGATGTTCAACCTGAAGGCTTATGAACCGCAAAGAGCTCTAATTTATGTGAACAATAACATCACAAAATTAACAATCATATACTGGCCATTTGGTTCATGTAACCAGGGAACTTGCAGTCTTTTCATAACTGTTTCGTATCTTTCTTTTATCAAGAGAGGCAAATATACCAACTTACTTGCTGGCACAAGCAGGTCTGGAGAGTAGAGCTATCCTCCTCCTGATGGTGCTACTTTACAGATCTTTTTTCAATAACATTTACTGCTTTCCCAAAAGAAAATTATATAAAATAACAAATAAATAACACTAGTACARACTTAACARGYCTAACATGAACCTAACAAGACCTTCTGATTCGGCTCAAGAGTCAAGAATGAAGAACCCTTTCTCCCATGTATTTTCTTTTTTTTTTTTTTTCCAAACAAGAAAGGAAAAAAAAAAAAAAGAGAACTCTTGAGTTGCTTATTTTATATGGGTATTCTGTTTCTAATCCTCCTAATATCTTGCAAATATTCTATAGTACTTGTTACTCAATTATAATAATAAAAAGTTTAAGTAATTGAGSAACTCAATATTGTTCACATAAAAAATGAGCAGAAATCAACTATGATTTTCGTCCCAATGAAATGAGATATCGACAAAAATAACAATAGTCGTCTAGTGATGGATTGAATAACTTATCTGCTGAGTAAGAGATAACCATTTTAGGAAATGACAAGTCACGCCAGAGATTCAACCGTTGGGAATTGTCGGCAAGGGAATTGAGTATTGTTAGCCCACTCTCTAGCCATAACTAATACTATGTTGTATTCCACAAATTAAGGCAAGTAATGACGGTGTCTTCAAAACAGAAAAAGGAAAAAAGGTTTTAGGTAATGACGGTTTGATGGCGAAGCTTCTAAGGTGATTAGCCTACTTGTAGTTCATACACAATTATAATTGTAGTAATATAATAATATAATTTGATACGTAAAATTTAATTAATTAAATATTTATTATATTAAAATTATTTGATAATATAATTTAAGATGTTCATATAACCACTCTCTTTTAAATCCTATTTTAAATGCTAAATAATAAAATTTTGATTTATATTTTAATAACTTTCTTATCTATTGAAAAAATTAACCATACCCATTCTTATATTCTTTCAAATAAATGCATATATTTACTCYTTTTTTAAAACCTTATAAATTAAAAGTAAAAAAAAGATAATATTGTAAAAATTACATTATTTCAAAATTTTATAAAATTAATTATCAAATACTACTAACAAAAGTTTTTAGACGTTATGAAACAAATTTTTATTATTAAAAAATTCAACTGATTTATTAGACTTTAATTTTTAAATTTAGTGTCAAACTCCAATCTTCCATTTTCATACTTTAATTTTATCAAATACGATCTAAATTGGACTGACGTCCCTCCCTCGTTGGGAAAGAAATATTCAACCACGAAAACAATTAAGTCCCAATTGCGTACCACATATACCTAGTTTGTATATTAGCATCCTCGATTGAAAACAATAGCAGTCATAGAATAATCCGAATTTTATATACTTCATAGTTGAAATCACGTGCATCTGGAAGGATTAATAAAACGTAAGGATAAGAGAAGGAGAAAATAAAAAGGATAAAGACAAGATCCACACTGACTTGGATCGGATAAGCGAGTGTGAAAAATCATTTTCTGGGCAGCTTCATACCAACTCTTAAATCCCCATCTTCAATAGATTGCGGCTTGCGAGCAACAACATGAACATCATATGCTTAATTGTATTCTTTGCCAKGGTGCSTCGGTCAAACAAAACCCACCATGAGTTAAAACTCCAATCCTTGAACAAGTCTGCTTCCGCTGCACATCTTGGACTATGCCTGTCATCAAACGCCATCTAACTACTCTCAAGTCCTAAATTTCTTCATCACTCTTGACATTTATACTTGGGCACTGGAACTACTGAGCCACGAGCAGAGAACTGGAGTAGCTCGCTGGTTGCTCTTATTGATACTTGTTCAATTAGTCATGGACGTCAGGAACTGGCGGAGGTCGAGCAGCACGAGAACTATCCGTCTAGGAAGACGGTATGAAGTTGTTGAGCCTGCATCAAATAATAAGTTCTCGTGGAAAGTATTGTGGAGAAAGTTCTTGAAAGAGAAGAAGAAAGTGCTGGAGTTTTCAGCTCGTGTGCATGTGCAGTCCCCTTATGATACAGAAACTTATTTGCAGAATTTTGACCAAGGCCAAACTTTAGATGAACCTGAAATAGTCTTTCGATCTTTTTCCATGCGATATGCTGATCCCTCCAAACTCTTCCCAGAGAAAGATTTCATTCTCATGTAAGGCATGATCAATATATGCCCCCCTGGTCTGTCTGAGTTTCAGTAAATTTGTCTATAGGATTTTGTTAGATCTTTCCGTTGGTTCAGTTGTTATATAGCAGCCTTACTCTTCCGATCCTTCTTGTACATTTACACTTGGAGCTACTGTGAGTTGAAATTTTTGTACTAAGCTTTTCATGTGTCGAACTGGAAGATTCCAATTCCAAATGATCGAGATTACAAATACTTCCTTATGTCATCCTTTATATTTTCTTCTAACAAACTGAGTTGTAGTAAGTGCCTTCTTCAATCATTTTCTCCTTATTTTGTTGAAAGTTCATTGGGCAATTTGTTATGGGCTACTACTTGGGACTCTTGTGATTCATACTTTAATTTGAAGCCTTACTCCTTATGAAGTTTGACTGTAAGTAGGGAATTTGGGGCATAGAGATCTGTGTATTCTATCTTTTTACTTCAAGAACTAGAAGAAACTCATTTACCACCACCTGTGTTTCTCATTAATTGTATTTTCCTTCAATGATGAGTCGATTTCATCACTTTATGCAGTTAAATGACACTTAACCATGATTCATAGGGCTCTCTATATTAAAATATCAAGCTTACTCTAATCTTAGTTTGCAGAGAGCATGAGTTCTGATCTGTTTTTGGAGGAAGATCCTTGAGAGTTTCAAAGAAGAAAAGTTGGAGTCACAATCTTTTGACAAAGGGAATTGCAAGAATACCCCTGAATGTTGGGTTAAATTCACCTTGTCATTTGAAATTAGGATAAATTCTCACATTTCCATTCAAACTTTCACTTGGGCCCTATTTAATAACTCAATTCATCATTTAAAATTAAAAGAAGTAAGAGTTTATTAGATTAAGACCGTTAGACAATATAACTTTGCAATGTCTTCTAACTTAGTATATTAAGAAATTATAAATTACATTATCAAATTCAGTGTTCAAAATTAGACGTATAAATTGAATAAAGAGTAAATTTTTAGTATTTAAAATCAGATGTACAAATAGAATCAAGGGTAAATTTCAATACTCATAAATTCAATTATTTTTCAAACTTCAAATTTTAATTTTTATACTTCAGACTTTAGACTTCAGCCTTGGGACCTTAGGTCTCATTTGATAAAAATGAAATCTGAAATGTGAAGTGTGAAGTCTGCAAAATAATTGAAATTTTTAAAAGTTAAAGATTTACTTTATAATATATGAAAATATTCTGGTATCAAATTCGGTTTATTTTATGTTGCTTCATATRTGAATCTACTAGTTTCTTCATTATTTGTAACAATTCTTTACTTAGGAGGTATGACAAATATCAACGTTAAGTTTAGTAATCTAATATAGAATGTTTTAATATGTTAAGTCAGAATACTATCATCTAAAACATYGAGAAGGAAYTAAGAAGCACCTAACATYTTAAGACATTGCGCAATAATATTATCAAATGGTCTTAATTCATTCAAGTTTAACTATTGAATTGAGTTATTAAATAGGGTCTTATTCTCTAATCAATATAAGAAAATCTTCTCTCTGCTGATTTCAATCATTTTCACTTTTCAATTTTTGAAAACACATGTCCTATTTTACAAAATACATTTTAAAAAAAGAATCTAAAAATTTGTAAACAAAATAGGAAACAAAAAAAAAAAATTGTCTTCCATATTTTCGAGAAAAACAAGGGCAGAAAATCAGAATGCTCACCTCAAAAAAAAAAAAAAAAAAGATTTCTGTTTTCAAATGCATTTCTTCAAAATAACAAAAACAACGCATTTTCAAAAATATCGAAATAGACATTCAAAATATAAAACTTTTCCACTCCTAAAGATTGATTTTCTTTAAAAGGATAATGTCGTAATTAAGATATATTAAATGATTAAGGTATAGATTTAGGATAAAAATGTATACATACAGCGCATGGCGGAGATAGGACCCTAGGCAGAGTGGGTCACCAAAATACATCATTAATTTTTAGTACATACAAATATACTAGGGTAATTGGCATAATTTGCCATTAAACAATTTTCTATTCTCTCCTTTTGCCACTAACTTTTAATTTCAAATTCTCATATCCTTCAACAATTTTCAACCATTTATTTCTACCCCTACAAGGCAGTTTCTGGCAAGATATGGTCACATGCCATGTGCATGTCAGTTAGTTGAGGGACAAAATCGTCTTTTTGAGGGCAAAAGAGTAAATAACAACTCATTTTCCCTCCAAAACAAACATCACGTGAGGGCACGTGCTCTGAACCTAAATCAAATCCAACCCATGTCGAACGGATCAACCCAAGTTAACTGTTTTACCCAACTAAAAAAGCTATTTTCTTACCTTATTCACCGTTTCACTTCCATCTGCCTTATAAACCTGCAAATCCGTTCGATTAGTTATGTAAGCCCTAATTTCAAATACAATAGCACTAAAAGTTGAAGCAGGAGTCGGTTTAATTCCTAAAGGATGTACTTGCAACGGGACCTGCTATAATATATTAGTGATACATTATATAGTAAGTTCATCTTCGCAAGCTTAATTTAGTGATGGGGTTGTGGACTCTAGTTTTGTGAACCCTAATTTGTCTACTAAAGTGGGTCCATTGATTTCTTTTCTAAGAACCCTAATATAATAAGTTTTTATTTAAGATGCTTTGTGTCTTCCAAAGTGAATGCATCAGTTTTTTTAGTCAAGATATGTCTTCAAAATTGACTGTTCTTATGTGCTTTCCGATTAGTATTGTTTGTTGGTATTCTAAGAATATTGCTTTTTTAAAAAGAATTTCTTAATATTTGCAGCTGACCGAAGCTTTGTTTTTCTATTTATTATATATATATATGTTTATTATCTCTCTTTTCTTATCTACTTTTATGCTGAATGGATGGTGTTTGATATTTCTCTATGTTAAGAATCAGTCTTGATTCTGGTGACTTTACTTTGAAAGTTTTTTGTGGTGGGAWATTGATTAGTAATAAAGATAAAACATATGATGGGGCGAGGTTGATTATTTTAACTTTTGTAATGCTGATAGTTTCAGCCTTCTTACAATTGACCATGTGGCAAGTTATTGGGTTATACAGATAGCTATGGGTATTGGCAGAATATTGTAGGGACTGGTGAAAGACATTTGGTGTATGCAACGTGCGATGACGATTCTCTCTTGATGGGCGAATTAGGGGCTGCTCATGGTGTTGTAGAGGTGTTGTTTAATCATAAACCTGACAATAGGTTTAGCTTACCTCATATAGAGGGACTTCTATGACTAGTAACCCAATTGAGGAACCTGTTGCAGTAGAGGGTGATGTGGCAGATGGGGAGTTTGAAGGTGAGGGTGAAAATATTGCAGTAGGATGTAACACGGTAGATGGGGAGGGTAAAAATATTGCAGAAGAGGGTGATGTGGTAGAAGAGTTGGATTAAAATAGTAATGGGGAGGATGACATGGAAGATATGGAGAGTGAAAATAATATAGGGTTGGGAAAAGTATAAGGAGTGGAAAAGGTATTGAGAAGGATGTTCTTGGAAGTGGAAAAAGTAAACAAAGGAAGCTGCTGTAGGTAGAAATAAAAGTAAAGGCAGTGACAAAGTCATGAAATAGTGTAAAGAGGAAAGGAATAGACAATGTTAGGGACAAAAATACTTATCATGTGCATAAAAGAAAGAGAAACAGTGGTCACAAAAGCTTGAGGGGTATAACTAGAATCACAAAAGTTAATGAGAATGATTATGAGGATTTAGACTATGAACCTAAAAAGGATGTAGCCTTGAGAGACTATAGTAGCTTTGTTGAGTCTGACTTTGCAAATTCATATTTAGATGAGAGGTTATGGTCCTCCCTTAATGGTAGTTCAAGGCAAAACGGTTCAAGATCTAGGGCAGGGGCAGAGCCAGAAATCGTGACTAGAAAGGAAAGAATGAGCATAACATTAGTTAATCTATATAGTAGTGATGAAGTAAGAGTTGAAGAAGGAAGTTCTGATTATAGTTCTGATGAGTTATTGAGTCAAAACTCATCAAGTTTAGAAGAGGGAATAGAAGGTAATAGACCACAAATTTATGAAAGGTTAAGGTTAGGAGTAGACTTGGAGGACCAAAACTTCAAACTGGGTATGATTTTTATCTAAAACTGTAGATCACAAAAGCTGTAAATTCACATAAGATCAAAGCTGGCAAGTTATTTAAGTTTTAGAAAAGTGATCATGATAGGATTTGTACTATCTGCTATGGTTGGAACAAATGGAGAGTAGGTGCATCTAAGTTAGCTAATAGCTTAGATTGGTAGATCAAGACAATTCATCCAAAACACAGTTGTGGGAGGAATTTCAGTGCTAGGATTTTAGGTCCTACATACTTAGCTAAGAGATATATTAAGAATTTTAGATCCAGTAAAGTGGTGAATGTTGGTGACTTCATGGGTAAGGTGCACAGGGAACTTAAATATAATATTTCAGTTGATCGGGTATACAGGGCAAAGATAATTGCTAGATCCTTAATAGAAGAAAAATATAAAGAGCAATACACTGAACTTTGGGACTATGTTGAGGAGTTAAGAAGGTCTGATCCCAAAAATACCATCATATTATAGGCTGAAATTGACAAGAAAGGCAAAAGGAGATTTCAAAGATTTTATGTGGGACTTGCAGCAATGAAAATAGGATTTCGAATGGGGTTGTAGAAATGCAGTATGCCTTGATGGTTGTCACTTAAGGGGACCTCACCTGGGAGTGTTATTGGCAGCAGTTGGGATTGATGCAAACAATTATGTGTACCCAGTAGTAGTTTGTGTTGCTAAGACTGAGAATAGAGATCTGAGAATAGAGATAGTTGGAAGTGGTTCTTGTAGTTGTTGATTCAAGATCTTGGCATTTGTGAGCAAGAAAAATGGATTATAATATCTAATAGACGAAAGGTAAAGTATTTCTCTTTTATTAAATCTTTCTTTTTACAATAATTATCTTTCTAATAAATTTAAATTTGATGGCAGAGACTTATTCCAAAAATTGGTGAGCTATTACCTAGAGTAGAGCATAGATTTTGTGTTAGGCACTTACATAACAATTTTATAAAAGAACACCTGGTCAGGCTATAAAGCATAAGTTATGGCATGGAAATGTGCTAGAAATACCCATCTAAATAAATTTATTAATTACATGTCTGAACTAAAAGATTTAGATGAGGTTGCTCATAATTGGTTATTAAATTCAGCACATCCCAAACACTGGTCTAGGTCTTATTTCAGTATCTGCACAAAGTTTGACATGCTCTTGAACAATGTGTGAGAGTTTCAATTTYACTATCTTGCGTGTGAGGTCAAAGCCTATTCTGGTGATGTTAGAAAGTGTTAGAACATATTAATGACTAGCAATAAGTAAAGAGAGAGTAGATAAGAAAAAAAGATGGTGTTATTTTCCCTAAAATCATGAAGTATGTAGACAAATTGAAAGAACAATGTGGCAATTTTTTACCTAGGTGGACTGATGATTCAAAATATCAAGTTGAACTTATATGGGGGGGACATGTTTGCTATTGAATTACAAGCTAGAACATGCTCATATAGGAAGTAGGAGTTGCATGGGTTCCCTTGTGTACATGTTGTGAGTGCTATATCATGTATTGGAGAGGATGTAAAGTTATATATTCACTCAACCTATCATATTGGAACATTAATGAAAGCTTATGATCTAGTGGTGAATCCAATTAATGGACCAAGCTTATGGCCGAAAGTGGATAAAAACCACCCTTGCCCCTTAAAAAATTAAGGTTACCATGCAAAACAAAAACAACAAGTAGAAGGGCCTGAGGAAGAGAGTGGCTCGAGCAAGAGGCCTGCAAAATTAAATAAGTCTAGCAGTGAACCTTTAAATGCAAAAAATATGGTGAGAGAGGCCATAATGCAAGGACTTCGAAGGTAATATTGCAGACGTAGAGCCAGAAAGTGGAAAAAACAATAGTGAAGTTGTTAGAGATAATGTTGTTGGCAGAATTGCTGGAAACATGAACAAATTTGAAAGATGTGGAAACCTAGGCTGTAATAGGAGGACTTCTGACTTTTTGGATGAACTACAATCACAAGAGTAGCCCTCTCAAATGTCTAGTATAAGCATTATGCATAAGTTTTAGGTGTTCAATTGATTGTAAGTAGAATTTAGATGTGTTTTGCTAATCCAATTTGATTAAAATTCATGAGTTGTAGGTGACAATGGTAGGTGCTTCTCAATTACAAACCAATCTAGCCAATGCTACTCAGACAAAAACTGAAAATAAGGTATAAGTTTTCCATATTTTATTGTATAATTGATCATTTTCTGTATTATTGACTAAATTCTTGCAAATTTACACTTTTGAACGTACCCTTATAGGCTGCTACTGATGAACATGCTAATGCAAGTCAACCAAATGCTATTGAAATAAGAAATGAAAATGAGGTATAAAGTCATATACTATTCATTTCTATAAACATGACTAACTTGTCATTTAATTGATCATTTTTTCTGCATTATTGACTATATTCTTCTACATTTTTCACTGATAAAGGTACTCCCACCAGCTGATGCTGATGATTCTAAATGAAATACTCTAATGTCATTCAAGCTCAATTAGATACTGATCAAGGTTCTGGAAGAAAACAGAGGATGTGTAGAGTATGTGGTGAGGCAGGCCACAACAAGCAGAGATGTCAAAATTAGCTTGTTAAGAGGCTGAGGAGTATTTACTTAAGGATGAGATGAGGCTGTAGGCTGGGGATGTGTTTTCTATTGAAAGGGGGCTGGAAAATTGAGTGGTTACTTGGTGTATTTTAGAGGATGTATTTTATCTAGTTGGATAAATGGGGATTGTATTTTGTTTGTTTTGATACCGAAAACACCAGTTTATATATTTTGTCTAGAACATGATCTGTTTTGCTTACTTAATGTCTTCTATTGAAAATAAAATAGGTTGTGGTTTCATTGTAATAGATATGTTATTTTAATGTTGAAATGCAGCTAATGTGAGATTGCAAACTTGTTTCCATTGAAGAGTGAAATCTTGTTTTGGTGTTTTTGGTGGCATTTGGATTTAAATGTGTTTGCATATGGATCTGGATGTGTCTACTAATGTGTCTGCATTTGAATCTTACTTTTAGCTTGTTTTGGTGGTTTTATCATTGCGATTTGAGTGGCATTGCAGCCCCTGCATTTGAATCTTGTTCTTGGCTTGTTTTGGTGTTTCTGTCATTCTAGATCAASTGGGCATTTAGTTCTTGTTGGTTCAAGTGGTATTGCAGGATCATGCCCAAGACTTAGTGTTTGATGAGGGAGCTATAACATGTTCTTGAGAAATCTAAATGCAAAAGCTATAACATATCTACAATGCCACTTGATTCGTGATTAGTGCATTTTGTAGAAGTGGAGTTTAAATAATTGCTCATAGCTCATTCATTTCACGATTGATCATTAACCAAACCTCTTGAAAAGCATTATTACCATTTTAGATGTGGCATCTACAAAGTAAACTCTACAAATTTTTCAGGCCACCAACTTAGTAAATCTTCAATAATGCAAACATACAACACCATCAGTTCGTTTCTCAAATTCTTAAAATGCATGTTTTTGCAATAACTATTGATAGACAAATCGCATTAACCTTTTATTTATGCAAGTATACACGGTCTATAAGTAATATAGGGTGAATAAGAGTGTCGTGCTACAAGGATTGATGATTCAAAAGCAATGTTATAAATTTCTAATAAAGTCAAATGTTGGGTTGAAGTTTTATCACTGGAAATAAGATAAAATAACCTATTTTATCTAATCACTATAATTCAAAAATAAATCAAAGCAAATCACACACAAGATGGTTAAGAGTTCTAAAAGCTGAGTTAGAGTTAAAAGTCTCTAATGCATTGAGCTAAGAAATACTCGCAGTGATGTTACAACATGATGTTGCAACATCACCCGTAACAAAGGTTCTGCAACATCCCAAATGCAAATCGAGACATATAATGACCTCACCCTTTCGGTTTGTTTGTCCTTTTCCTTTTTCATTAAGTTGTTCTACCTATTGGAAGTTTAGGAAATCCAAACAATTGTCCAAGTCTCAAATGATTTTATAAGTTAAACCTAAAATTCTCTAAAAGTTCATTAATAGCATGTTCAATAACAACCAAACTCACATCTACTCAAGGATTCCAACTACTATATTTCCTTTCGGAATTTAAGTAGCTAGTATAACATCATTAATGGTCAAAATATAATAATTACATAAATACACACTTGAGTAGAGCATTTAAGAAAAGCAAACCTTGCTCAAAAAATTTCCTAGCACATTAAATACATCGGTTCATCATGAAACTCTAACTTTGATAAGTTAGTTCATACTCTTGTTTCCAAGAGAATAAACCACATTTATCATCATAAATGACATGATAAGGAAAGAAAATAAAGCCTAAAAAGATCCTGTGAAGCTCTGTGGTGAAGATCCTAAGGATCCTTCTTGTTCTTCCTTCAGTGCTACTAGCTTCCTCTTCTTWTTACTATCTTTTCTCCCTTTTATCTGTCCTTTGTGTGTCTTCTACTACTTTCCGAAATGTCCTCTAATTCCCTATTGATGCCCTTTTTATGTAGAAAGCTTCTCTTTAAAGCTTGTGCAAAAGTTGCCAAAAAGGTAATCCACATGTCATCCACTTAGTGGTCAAGGATTCCACTTGCAATAACAACTTTATGCTTACTGTAGCTCCTAGGATATTCTCTATCACATGGGACTACTTTATGCTTTCCACTATAGCTCCTAGGATCTTCTTATCGAATGGGGCCACATAATTTTCTCGTTGACTTAGTTATACATGCTCACTGGTCATGGTTCTAGTCCTACATTGCTACAATCAATGCTATAGCAACAATTAGAATTTGGACTTCAATTAACTTCATCATTAGATAACCTCTAATTCGGGTGTAGAATCATAATCCTATAAAATGAAGCAATATTCATCAATAAAGGCCCATTAATTCTACAATTTAGCACAATTGAAGTTGCATAACGAAATTTAGAAATTGTTAAAGGAAATAACACAAATAAGTTCTTTAACAAGTTAAAGAGGGTGATAATGATTGATAAAATACTAATAAAATAATGGATTTTCACCCACATGAAACACCTCCAAACGTAAATATTGCTAATCCTCAAGCAATTAATCAAAAAGAAAGGCTCTCAACAGGTCTTCTATCTTAAGTAAATTATCAATAAGAGTTCAAAATGGATTCATCAGGGCACAATCATCACAACAAGAAGTTAGCATGTTAGTCTTCTTCAGTAAGTGTGTGGTAAAGAACAATGACTCATTATACCTCAAATATATAAGCTGTCTCAAAACAATTTATAAGAATAATGTGATTCCAAAAGTCATTCAACAAATCATTTTTTCAAAAAATTTGAATTTCCCCAAATTAMACATGAAAAGAAGCTAAAAAAATCAGGCTGATACTAAGGATTCAATGCATTGTCGCAGCACTGTAGCAGCTAACATAAAATTGTACATAAGCATAACTCTTTTCTTTTCTTAATTTTTTTTGCATTTTTTAATATGCATAAACATGCACAATTTTACTCTATAATGTCACAAGAACTATTTGACATGAAAACCAACATTTGCGATAAAGGTTCTTAGTTACTAGGTCCAATTCAAAAAAATGAGGATATCTATGCATACTTTTACTTAACATCGCTTTTTTATTCAAAAATTACACATGGATAACGTGCATAACTCTTGTTACTAGGCAATTCAAGGCATTAGAGTAGTTATTATTATTGCACTCAAGTAAAACAAACCAAAAGACAACCCCAAACAAGTTCAAAATTTTATTTTCAAAAATTTTCACTCCATTTTCAAGACTAAGAAAGGGTTTTTGCCATTTAGCTTCAAAAGCATTTACAATTAAATCGAAATCACATTTGTGTCTTTAAAAGAGTAGAGAAACAGGTATTGTTCAATCAATAAGTAAGTCACGACTATACATTGCACTCAAAAGTCCAAGGGAATGCTAGCACTTAACTAGTTGTGAATAAAAGATAAGAATCCTCCAATGCTACAACAATAATGCTATAGCATCATAAACAACATGAGCACTGGGCAACGAATATTAAAATTTVGAAATGTTGTAGCATGGAACTATGGATGGTAAAATACATTCAATAAATAAATAAATTGAAAAAAGCATACTTAAAATACAACTGATAAAATATGAAATAAGAAGTCACTAGCCATAATACATATAGTACCCATCCAACACAAATGATATGCCAAAATGGAGGACATAACGCTATATTCAAAACATGAGATGGATACTAATGATATTCAATTGACCATTGTAACTAGCAATTCAAACTGCAATTTTGAAAATGTCAACTAAAACCAAGCACCCTAATTTTTTCCAAAATAATGATAAAATCTTCCAAAAGCAACTTAAAAAAAAAAAATTTGAAGGCAGACTCCCCTCAATCATNATTCAAAACATGAGATGGATACTAATGATATTCAATTGACCATTGTAACTAGCAATTCAAACTTCAATTTTGAAAATGTCAACTAAAACCAAGCACCCTAGTTTTTTCCAAAACAATGATAAAATCTTCCAAAAGCAACTTAAAAAAAAAAAATTTGAAGGCAGACTCCCCTCAATCATCATCAGTATTCATCGAATCATGCTCAGTGTAACCCTCAGAGCTTGAATCAACAACAGGTTCTTTGCCCTTCCCAAGTAGCAAAGTGGGAAATTCTAGAAAATCCAAAAGTTGTTTTTTCTTGTAATTGTATGCAAGGAATCTTTAATAACAACATCAAACTCCTTGCAATACTACAAGTAGGTTTGTTGCATCCTTCTSGAAAGTATGCYTCTCTTCCATAAACTTCTYTAACTCAACACTAGCTAAAGCAGGAACAGTGGTATGTGTTGGCTTCGTTGCTGGAGCATCAACAGAGCCATGTGTTGCAGCATCAAGCACCAAGCAACTCACYGCACAAGCTGTTGATTGTACCATGAGAAATCATGACAACATTACAAGTCCTTTATTTGCTAGGTAAGGCACATCTTCCTCTAGAAACAGAGCAGTTATCAAGTAAGGGAAAAATAGTTTCCCTTGCACCCAATTCCTAGACCTCTTGATTTCCTCGTCTGTAAACCTGAAAGCAAGCAATAAATGAGCACCACACGATTCTTATGACCGTTGTATCATGCCTTATAGGCATCAATCGGGCTTTTACAAAGTGATGTCAAACATGAGCAAGTTCAACTAAACTGGATCGAGGCAATGCTCAAGCTCCTTCCTTAGAAAATGTCAATTAAGTGTCCAGAGCAATGAGAACTAGCAACACTTGCTCCCAATTAGTAGTGATAGTGCTTTTGAAAATCAATTATTCATTCCATATTTGGTAAGCCATGGATGGTATTGATTGAAAATCAATTAGTAGTGATAGTGGCACATCGYTTCCATGCACAACAACAAATACTTCCTTAGGATCAACAAAGTTTGAGTATAACTCCTTTACCACAATTGGCATAGCATTCTTAGGGTAAGCAAAAAAATTAGTCCAATTCCTCTGCCTGATTTGCTTATGAACATAAATAGGTTGACCCATAGTTGTATTATCCTCTAGCATGAAACCTTTCTCCAACATTAGTTCTATGTGGGCAAAATTGGTGTCAAACCTCTCCTGGCTTAGAAGTCTTCTTGATGACAGCATGTTTTGTGCAAAACATGAGGTGGGAGAAGTGTGGAAAAGGCTTGGAGTATGCTCAGAATATAATAAGAGTGAAGTGTAAAGGAAGTTTGAAATTTGTAGAGTTGCTGAGTCGCTTGATGTTGTGACAATGGCGTTTCAAAAACTTGGTTAATAGTAACCAGTGGATGAGTAATAGAAAAGGAGAAGTGACGGTTCATGGGAGTGGAGAGAGAGCGTGGAGTAGACGGGAATGGGAAAGAGACACGTGTCAAATAAGAATAATAATGAATAAATTAAGATACTTTTTTAATTCATGGGGAGTTAAAAAAGCATATCCACTTTATGTCAGAAGTTAATAGTACAATTGCTTTGTTGTGACACTATTTAAATTCCCTAACTACACTGTCCTACACTTCCATCCAATCACAACTCTAAATGCTGGTAATGCTGTAGCGATGCAACACCAAATCTTGCAGCATTGCCCTTTTTCCACCTATAAACTCCTCCCAATTGATTCGAATTCAAGAAACCTGCTAGTAATACACTTGCAACAAGGAATAACAGGAAAATCTCTAAAAAGCAGTAACTCTTAATTATAATAATAACACTTAACTAAAAAGATGCACTACACAATTAAAACCTAACCTACAACACTAACGATAAAAATTACTAACTACATTGCAGAATTTAAAGAAAGAAATTAAACTAAGCTAATTACAAAATTAGCAAATTAATTTAGATTTAAAGGGATTGAGGTTCTTTCCTTAGAAAATGGACTAGCCCACTAGTGCTTCAGACTTTACCCATTCGCCTTAAATTCACTATTTGATTTATCATAAAAAAGATCCACAACACCATAAGGGTAGACTTTAATGATTTGAAAGGCCTAGACCCTCTYGATTTTAATTTATCAAGAAAAATTTTTAAACTAGAATTGAATAAGAGCACAAGCTGCCCCTTCTTMAAATTRCCTAGGTTGGATTCTTTTATCATACCATTTTTTTATTGTTTCATTATACATTTTGGCATTTTCTTAGGAACTCAACCTCAACTCCTCCAATTCATTTAGTTGAAGCAATCACTTCTTCCCAACTTCATCAATGTCAATATTTAACTTCTTCATTGACCAAAACGCTTTGTTCTCCAACTCTAAAGGAAGATTGGCATGCCCTGCCAAAGATAAGCCTATAAAAAGACCTTCATAAAGGCGTCTTATAAGCAGACCTATAGGTCCACAAGGCATCATCCAATTTAATGGACTAGTCCTTCCTATTGAGATTTACTACCTTCTCCAGTATTCTTATGATTAAAGATTTTCTTCTTGGCTACTGAACTAGGGATGATAGGCAGTAGCAATCGCGTGCTTAACACCATACTTAGACAACAAATTCTCAAATGATGCATTACAAAAATGGCTCCCCATCACTAATGATAGCTGAAGGATTGCCAAACCTAGTAAAAATATTCTTTTGCAAGAACTTTGTGACCATCTTGAGGTCATTTGTGGGCAAAGCAGAAGCTTCAACCCATTTTGACACATAGTCTACAACAACCAAGATATAACTATTACCAACAGAAGGAATGAAAGGTCCCATGAAATCAATGCCCCATAAATCAGATAATTGAATCTCTATAATGTTATTAAGGGCATTTCATGGTGTTGAGATAAATTTCCTACTCTTTGCCAATTGTAACAAAATTTTACAAATTCAAAGGCATCTTTAAAAAAGGTGGGCCAAAACATGATTGAACACCTTTATAGCTATTCGTGAGCCACTAAAATAGCCTTCATATGATGCTGCATGGAAATGTTGTAGCACTGAAGGCACTTCCTCCTCTGCTATGCATTTTCGCTGTATCTTATCAGCACACCATTTATAGAAGTATGACTCATCCCAACAGTAAAATTTTAACATTATGGAAGAATCTACGCAACTACTGCTTGCTCAAATTAGGCGGTGTTACTCCATTTGCCAAGTAATTTGCAAAGTTCGCATACCAAGGCACTTGCTTGAGTGCTGACAACTGCTCATCTAAAAAGGTTTCCTGAATAGGGACTTGATCATTATTCTTCACTTCAAGATCCAACTTAGAGAGGTGAACCACAACCAGATTCTCTACACCCTTCTTGTCTCTGATCTCTAAGTCAAATTSTTGTAGCAACAAGATCCATCTAACTAACCTAGGCTTGGTCTTCTTCCTAGAAATAAGATATTGAACAATAGAATGATCAGTAACCTTTGCCCCTCCCAAATATGCTTATCGAATGAAAGAACCACTGCAAGCAATTCTTTCTCAGTGGTAGCATAGTTCATATGCGCTTCATTTAATTTCTTACTAGCATAGTAAATGAAGTGGAAAACCTCGTTCTTTATCTGTCCCAAGACAGCACCGACAACGTAAATACTGGCATCACACATAAGCTCAAGAGAGAGACCAATCATGTGCAGTGATGACAGTGATGAGGGCCTCTTTCAATGCCTTAAATGCTTCAACACAACTTCTATGAGACTCAAACTTCTTTCCTAGCTACAATAACTCACAAAGTAGTTTGGAGATCTTTGAGAAATCTCTAATAAACTTCCTATAGAAGCCTGGATGCCCTAAAAAGCTATGGATTCCCTTAACATTTGATGGAGGAGACGGCTTCTCAATCACTTTGATCTTTGCCTACTGAGATTTTATGGCCTAGGACTATTCCCTCATCTACCATAAAATGGCATTTTACCCAATTGTGAACTAAATTCGTCTTCTCACAATGAATTAGAACTTCCTCCAAATTCAACAAAAAATCAACGATGGATTCTCTAAATACAAAAAAATCATCCACAAAGATCTCAAAAGTCTTCTCCACTAGGTCAAAAAAGATCACCATCATACAGCGTTGAAATGTTGCAAGAGCACTACATATCAAAAATGGCATTCTCCTAAATGCAAAAGATCCATGCGGGCAAGTGAATGTCGTCTTCTTTTGGTCAGAAGGTGCAATGGCTATTTGATTATATCCTGAATAGCCATTCAAGAAGCAATAGGACCTCTTCCCCGCTAGTCTATCTAGCATCTGATCAATGAAAGGTCGCAAGAAGTGATCCTTTCATGTGGCATTGTTCAGCTTGCAATAGTCCATACAAACTCTCTTACGACTCTAGTGGGGATCAACTCCTCCTTTTCATTTGTAACCACAGCCATTCAATTGGGCTTATCCAAGAGATGTAACATATGAGATAAATAATGTCTCTATCAAGCTAGTTAATAATCTCTTTCTTCACAGCTTCTTTCATATTGGGGTTTAATCTCCCTTGTTCCACTTAATATATAGAAGTTTTAATGCATTTTGGATATTTTAACAAATAGATCCTTACTTTTATGAACCAAGTAGATATGATCTTGTTTGAATTAATGTGAGATTAGACTTATCTGAGCGTGTGTACTTATCATATACCGTGCCCAATTAGTGTTGCCTTAAATGGTTACTGGTCCTGGAACTGAATTAGGCCTAAAATGCTTTCCAGTTCCCGACTTTTGCTGGGCTGATAAATGAATCATTTGTCTTTTTCTTAAGGCTTCCATACTTTTAACGATAATGTCATTACCGTACAATAATATCTTAGGCAAAAAATGATATATTCTCTATGGTCCTATGGAGTTAATATGACTCCTAATCTTTCCTTTAAATTAATTCTAAACCTCTTTCCATTAATCTCACCAGAGTATGGACTAATAACTATCTTTTTATTTTTTATTATTTTTTTATGGATTAACAACTTTAGATTCCTTTTCAGGGGGAAAAAAAAAAGTACAAGTTTGGACTCGCCCTATAATTTTTTGATATGTACAGCTTAAGTTGAATAATGGGGCCATTTGCACAGAGTATTATTGACACGGAGTTACATTACATCATGATCATTGTGCATAAGCTTCTAAAATTCCACATCCCCAAAGCGTGTTCCTTTTGGCCACCATGTTTGGAAAAAATTCTCATACTGATCATCATTTTATTCTTTTTTGCATACCCTTTATGAATTCGATATTTTAATTAATAAAATCTTGATTCAATTTTTTAAGAACTCTTTATCTATCAGATAAAATCGTTGAAGAAAGCATTTTTCTGATTGTGTAGGAGGAGAGCTAAATCTTTGTCTATATCAATGTGTTATAATTGGATTCAACTATTGCTCGGAAGCATCATGGTGATGGTCTACTTTAATAGCGTCATCCACCGAGTGCAGTCCGAAGGAGGCGGCACGCTTGTCATATATGGAATTGATGAATGGTGCAAGCGGCCCCTTCATTGATTCTTGTTTTTTGCCGCTAAATCATATTGGATGGTATCCAAGGTTCTTTCTTTTATTTTCATAAAAAAGACAAGGTTTTTTTTTTTTTTTTTTTTGGTGTACATATCTTACTTGCCCATAGAAAGGGGTAGGGCATGGATGTCTTGTGCCGCCACACTCTTCGTTATATATATATATGTATGTATATATATATATATATAGTGACTTCTGATGTTGAAAAGATAATCAAAATATCTTTTCAAATTCAAAACGTATTAAAGTAATTTTTCATAAAAATTGAGGTATAAATTCATAAATGACAACAATATTAAATTATATTTATTTGCTTAATCAACTGTGTATGCTTATCAATCGGAGGGGTAAGTAAATGTGGTAAAATTTTAAAAATCGTAACGCTTAAAGTTGTGTCAAACTGATTATTAAATGTACTAATTACCTTCCAACTTTACAAACAAATCTTTACTTTATCAAATAGGCCTCAGTTAGAACCTGACATTATGGACTTGATTCTATATATATATACACGCATTAGATTCTTATTTAGAGGAAAATCTTGATTCATGGTTGCATTTTTTTCCTCTTACCCACATGCCTTATCCAGAGCAAGGGTCATGCTCGGCACTGCCCAGTGTTGAGTTGGTTCTTGGCTTATATAAGTAGTGTTGTTTCAGATAATTCTCACGCCTAATATTCATAGAAACGCCATGGCAGTGGAAGGCAATGGAATGGCAGAGGCAACGATCAAGATGCCGCAGATAAAGTTCACCAAGCTCTTCATCAATGGAGATTTCGTTGATTCTGTTTCAGGTTATTCAGAACATGATAGTATTATTAGTAATCTGCTCTGTGTCCTTCTAAGAACATGAAAATTGTTAGAAAATTGGTTTTTTAGTCGAAGTTTTCCTTTTGCGAGATATAGAACTTTCAACTGGGATCATCACACTGGAGAAAACTGTTGAAGAGTTGATTGTGTGCAATAGAAAATGATACTGCTGCACCTACTTTATTAATCTACTAATCACCAACGTTGGTATTTTACTAAATACAGTAGATTCAAGTAATGTGATTATGTACTTAAGAAAGGAATTGTGATTATGAATAGGGAAGACATTCGAAACGATCGATCCAAGAACTGGGGAAGTGCTTGCCAGAATTGCAGAGGGAGATAAGGAAGATGTTGATCTAGCAGTGAAGGCCGCTCGAGATGCCTTTGACGATGGCTCCTGGCCACGGTTGCCCGGCCTCGTGGGTCCTTTCTTCCTTTCTCTCCCCTGGTGCTTGTTAATTGCTCGTTTCATTTGTGTATTTCCTTCTAGATGCTTGAAGAAGAAATTGAAAGAACAGTAGCGAAGTGTTAACTTGATCGTATAAGCATTGCCTGCCTCACTATATTGATTTGTTGGTATTTGGAAGTTAAGAATTAAAGCTTTCTTCCTAGAAGGTTAGGCATGGTTTAGTACGTATCTTCTTACTTATGGAAAACATAATCGGTGACCATGAAGGTGATTTCCTTTGTTTCTGACCTTTAAAATGATATCCGCCCGGGATCACATATCCTGAAATATTCCCTTGTACTGTTAGAAGGGTGAGGTCAATATGTAATTATTTGACGTGTGTGCTTTTTGTTTTACTGATTTTTATATTGTCATTTTTGTCATACAGTAATCAGTAGTGTAGTGATATGTGGACATTCTACACCTACCACTGGAGGAAACTTTCTTAGGTAGCATCAGATGCTCATCTTATTCATTGTTACTGCCTAGTTAATTTTTATTTCACCTTTTACATTTTTCATCTTCCATAGTTTATCATGAATATGTGCATTTTTATCTTCTTTTTTTAAGAAAATTATGTGCATTTTTAGCAATTGCATTTCTTTTGGCAAATCAGTACTACTATTATTCTTTAGCCACTTCTGCATGAAAAAATTTACCAAATTTACTTCGCAAATGATAAAAGGCAATATTTTTCTATAAAAAAGAAAAGCAAAGGAAAGACAAATTTGCTTAGATTATGAATTAGCTAACACTTCTTCCCCTGAGACAATCAGGTGAGGCGGAAGATACTGATGAAATTTGCGGACTTAGTTGATGAAAACGTAGAAGAATTAGCAGCCCTTGAAGCTGTTGATGCTGGAAAAGTATTTAGTGTTCTCAAGGGTATAGATATTCCTGGCGGAGCTGAGACAGTCCGTTATTATGCTGGAGCAGCTGATAAAATTCATGGAGAAACTTTGAAGATGTCGAGAGCACTTCAAGGGTACACGCTCCGTGAGCCCATTGGAGTCGTCGGAATCATAATTCCCTGGAACTATCCCAGCAATATCTTCTTCATCAAAGTTGGACCTGCATTAGCTGCAGGATGCACCGTCATAGTAAAGCCAGCTGAGCAGACTCCCCTTACAGCTCTGTACTATGCTCACTTGGCAAAAAAGGTAACACTAAAGGACAAATTTTTTTGGTCAATCGTAGTATCCTTCATTCAATCATCAGGCCATTTCTTTCATCGTATCGATGGAATGGTTGTTTTCATTCACTCTTTTCTGAGTTAATTAATGATCAAACTCGTATTTCTATATCAGGCTGGTATTCCTGATGGAGTTATCAATGTCATATCAGGATATGGATCAACAGCTGGTGCTGCTATTGCATCTCACATGGACATCGATAAGGTAAAACTGTTCCCACTATATATGTAATGTTATTTATGGTTTTGCTTGAACAATCAAAACTTGTGGTCTTCTCCAGGTCACGTTCACAGGATCTACTGAGGTAGGACGCTTAGTAATGCAAGCAGCAGCAACAAGCAACTTGAAACAGGTCTCACTGGAACTGGGAGGCAAAAACCCTATGATAGTTTTTGCTGATGCAGATATTGAAACGGCTGCTAATCTTGTTCTTCAGGGAAGTCTATGGAACAAGGTGAAGATACATTGTTATGTAATCGCAGAGTGTTTATACATTGCATACGTACAGATGTGGAAATCGTTTACCAAAATATTTTTGCATTCAACAGGGTGAAGTTTGTGTGGCGAGTTCCCGTATTTTTGTTCAGGAAGGGATTTTTGACGAACTTGCAAACAAATTAGTAGAGAAAGCAAAAGCATGGGTTGTTGGCGATCCTTTGGATCCTCGCACTCTTCAGGGACCCCAAGTAAAAATTCTTGTCATCTACTTTTAGTTCGATAATTACAACAATAAACATTGTACATGATGTATATGAACTTGTTTTATAGTATAAATAATGTCTCAGATATACAAACTTGTAAAAAAATGCAGGTCGATAAGGCACAGTACAATAAAATTCTGTCATACATTGAACATGGGAAGAGAGAAGGTGCCGCATTGTTAACGGGAGGCAAGCCTTGTGGAGACAAGGGATATTATATTGAGCCGACGGTCTTCTCCGATGTTAGGGTAAAAGTTAGATTAGTTTTACAGCTGCAAATTCTCGGAAGTAWTTGATAAAACACGTTAGTGATATTTGTTCTTTAATCCTTCAAACTGCTTTCCTTATCAGGATGATATGCTCATTGCAAAGGAAGAAATATTTGGACCTGTTATTTCTCTCATGAAGTTCAAGTAAGCCCAAAACTTACTTGCCTTCCSCCCCCCCCCCCCCRAAAATAATCCTTTGCACCATGGTCCATCCATTAATAACCTTGCAGCTGCTTTCCCTCCGTTTTCTTTCCTCTCTCACTGAGGAGGGATGTGAATGCTGACATCCAGTACTTCTGGTTGAAATTGTGCATGCAGGAGCGTCGAAGAGGCGATTAAGAGGGCAAATAGCACAAAATATGGTCTTGCAGCAGAGATAATAACCAACGACTTGAACACAGCCAACACAATGTCAAGATCAATCCGAGCTGGAGTGATTTGGATAAACTGTGTCATGGCATTCGACATGGATTGCCCTTATGGTGGATACAAAATGAGTGGGTTTGGCCGAGATTTTGGGATGGAAGCCTTGGATCAATATCTCCAAGTTAAATCTGTGGTAACTCCCCTGTACAATTCACCTTGGCTCTGAATCTGGAACTATCTGCTGCAGTGATTTGGCCAATCTCGGAAACAGTCACTGTCAGATCTCATGGATGATCTCGAAAAAGGTAGGGCAGAAAAGTTGTATGATTAGATACAAGTATTTTCGATGTTTGGAATCTTCGGATGTGCTGCAGGTGCAGCAATCTCTCTTCAGCAATAGAATACCTAACTTTAGAAACTGCTTAAACTAAATTTCTTTAAAATCAATATTCACGTTGGAACGGGTGCATTTGGATCCGTTTTTACCGATGACAAGTTCCTTTTTTTTAAAATTAAATAAAACATCTTTCTAAGGCAATAAAAATTATCTTTCTGAATTACTAACTCATTAATTTTACATCTTGAGTAAYTGAAGATATCTCTCTTCAATCCCCACTAAATAACAACGAATTCATAGTTGATTATCCTCTTGATGATCGAACATTCTTAGTAATCYGTGTTGGTTAAAAAACTTTTAACTTTCAATTACAATCATCTTTTTAATCAATGATTTAGAATTTTTTTCAATAATTATCTCTAATTTAACAATTCACCAAAACCAAATTTAAAAAGGAACGAGTTAAATTTAAATCCATGTTCTATCTAATGAATACATAACATTTAGACAAAATAACTTTCATCTTCTCCAACTTTTGCATTTAAGGTCGTATTTTCATTGAGGTTTCGATCAAAAACAAATAAAAATTGATTTCCTTGAAAATCATTTGCGTAGTTTATTGAATGAAATATAAAATTTTGCTTGAACGAAAAATTCATTTGTATTTTTTTCACTGAATGAATCTTGCTTCAAATAAAAATTTATAGTAAATAATTTTTTCAACAAAATTATAACTCCATCTTTCAATCCAGATAATTTTTTCAACAAAAAAAACCTTTTTGTTCAATGAGAAAATTCAAAATTTAAAATCTTTATTTTTCATCTTTTTCGTTGAATTTTTTCTTCTTCGACAATAGAAATTTTTTTWAAAAAAATTAATCTAAGTACAACTTAAAGTCAAACTACTAAATGGTATTTTTTGTCTAGAAAATATACATCCATTAAAAGGATGCGAATTTAGTCCTTCCCATTTAAAAAATTATCAACTTATGACTTTCAAATTTTTTATTTTCTACCTTCTTAAACCAAGAAATTTTTCTTAACCCAAGAGCTAATCCAAGTCCCTTAAAACATTTCAGCTATTGTCCAATCAATAGTCAATCCAATTAATAGTCTTTTCTCTAAAAAAGAAAAAAAAAAGTCCAATTAATAGTCTTTCTCACCAGATAAATGGGCATGTAGAGTCAAACCCCGCACTCCTCGGAGCCTGCACAGTCCACATCGGGGGAATAATATTCTAGAAGCTTTTCAGACGTTTTCTACCGGACTATAGTACAGAGACTAGAGTCACAAGATTTTAGGTTCAGGGTATGGATTGGTACAATTTTACATACTTTTTAAATTAAATTAATATTTTTTAAAAATTTTAAATTCAATATTAACCATTTAAAATATCTATGAATCGATCGAGTGCAACATTATGAAATATAATAATGGCTAAAATGCAATAAAATAATAAAACAAATCATGTTATCGTGAACTAAAACCCGCCCATACACAATATTTTGTGAGGCAAAACTGCTCTAATAAAATTTCTCTATCATTATTTATTATAATAAGTGGAAATTATATTTTGCATGCCAATCATATCTTTCTTCTAACAAAATGAATCCATATATCATTTGATGGGACAGTGATCGAGATTGTACAACCTTCTTTTGTTTTTCCAGGATTGCTTCMCAAATCAAATTAGTAGTTAATTGTTTGTTATTTAAATATTATATATTTCCATTTTAAAATACTTAGAAATAAATATTCACATTTTTTTATGAGTCTTGCTACTAACTTTAAATTGATGAGAAATTTTTACATATTTTATTAATTTAAATTAAGTTAAATATTGTACTAATCTTTTGTGTCAATCACGAAAAGTGTAAATATGAAGGGGATCGCATTTTTAATAAGATAACAATAATGGATGCAGATAAGAAGACATGGTCAGTTGCATGCCCCATCTGCCTAACAGTTGGCAAATTGTGGTTTTATAATTTTCCAGACTACTYCTAGTCTAGAAGATCTGTGCTACTCCAATTAATTCATAGTCGATGGARAGTGGAGAAACCAGTTGCAGTAGTGAAGGAGAAGAAAAAGGAAAAGATCTTGAAAAATATTAATAAATATAATAATAATATAGTAAAAAGTAGTATTTAGAGAGAGAGAGAGAGAATCTGAGTTGAACTTTTTGTCGTTCTCTACCCACCCATAGATCTTTAATAAAATAGAAAGTGACTATTTACTTGCAATTCAACAGCTGCTTGGCCACTTGGTGCAGATCATTAAAAGAAAGGCCTTCAGGCTTGGTTGCTCTTCATTTCGATTAACCCCAAAGARAAAATAACCAACCATCTCACTTGTTGGCCAAATTTGCTTCGTGGTTGCCTCATGAGGCTTTAGGCGTGGCTGATGGCCCCTCTACTGCTGTACCRACCTATCAAAAAACATACCCTCTTCCTCTTGTCATCCCTCATGAGGTTTTGTGCGTGGCGTTGTAATTAATTTCTTGCTTYTTTTCCAACTTTTTAYTTTTGTATTTAGGTTTCTTTATGCTTCTTACATATTAATGATGCTTTTCTTTATCTTTTGAGTTGTGCTGATTCTTTAATATGCTTTCTTACAACTTTCTTTTGTATAATTTTCTTGATTGTTTTATTTATTCAGTTTTTCTTACAATTTAACTTAGCCGTTTTGTTTTCTATACATTTTTCCTATGATTTATGTGTATTTGTTTTCTGCTTTGTAYTTCTTTAAGCTTTATTGTTATTGCAGTGATGGTGTAAATGATTAGTTTGCTCAACTTGTCAACCTTCTCTAACATTAGTCTCAATTGCTCTTATTYGCATAATTTACTATCTTATTTTCACTGCTTTCCTTGCTATTTTTTCATACTTACCTTAGCATATTTAGTTTAAGTACAATCTATTTTGTCTTCGACTAGTAGCTTTAACATATATATAGTTTATTTACTTTAACTCGCACAACTATTCAATTTGTTTGCTCATTTAGTTTAGTATAATCGATTGACATCTCAATTGTAGTTAAAGAGCATTCACATACTTAATCAAATAGTTGATTTACACACTTTGTTAAAACTTAATAAAATTAATATAAGAACTCACGCTAAAAGGAAGAGATTATTAACTAATCGAAATTCATATTTCGTTATGTTAACGCATCATACCATATTKTGGTCAACTGGATTWAGAATGGCTTGATTAAGCTCGTTGGATTCTTAAAGCTCAGTCTTCAATGTATGGAAGCTTGTTTAGCATTCAGTCTTCAAGTCTGCTCTCCCTGTTGGAAGAGTATGCTTATTTAACTTTTAGATCGCTCCAAAAAATCTCATCTGCAGCAATAATGAAGGAGGAGGGTATAATATGTAAATTCTCTTCATAGAGCCAGAGATATTTACTGTATAATGTCACTTCCATCTTTTTTCTTTTTTAACTGAGATTTGTGAAGGAAAAGTGCAGGTCATCAAATTCAATGGCTTTCATGCACAATATTCCTAGATTGCCAACCTCTTATAGAGATGAAAACCTCAGTCTACTTTTGGCTTTTCAGGCTTAGGAGTCAGGAGTCCGGACCACCAAACCTGGCCTGAAGTCAGCATGGCCACGTTATTGTTGACCAACCCTTTCTTCTTGGGATCTTCTTATCTTGCTCACTGTAACTTCCAAATTGCCATATCCATATGCAAGGATATTAGGGGCATTCATATCCATTAATTTCTTTTTTTTTCAATAAAAAATTTTAAGAATTATTTATTCCTGAAAGCTTGAATTAAACATAATTCCATTCCTAATTGCAGTCAACACGAGCCTTGACTCCTGAGCCAGAAGGCCAGCCAATTCCTGGGAAACGAAAACCTTCTATTGTACGAAACGTGATTTGTGTGCATAATCATTCAAACGATATGAAAGCCACCGTTACTTTAATTTTGGCAAAATGGTGGCATGTGTTTTTCTTCTTTCTTTTTTTGGCWTTACTTTGAAAAGTAAAAAATGAGAACACTGGAGAGTACCGTAAAAGATATTCCTTCGTCATTTTTGTCTTGATAAATTACCGAATCATCTTAATTAATTAATTAATAATGTCACCYGTGTAATTTATGTGTTAATTATCAAATTTCAATTCAACACCCGATCAAGAGGAAAATGCTACTGGTTAAACTATTCAATTCCTCATTTGCAATGCTAGAACTTGGAAGCTCTTGAATGCAAGTGAAGGGTTTTGAACTCGAGACTAAACTTAGAAGGCAAGAATGCATGTCCAGGACCTTGTCACTTGCAGTTCTCATAATTAGAAGATAAATGTACAAATGCTTCTTAAGATCACGTACATCAAAATAAAAATGAATCATTTTTGACATTTCAATGGGTAATCTCGAACGAGATCCAGGCGGAGACATGATTCCATTGAGTTGAATTAGCACCAAAATAATTGTGTCACCAAAACAAATGGGGTCAGGAGGTGCAGTGAGCACAAGAAAAGTCTTATCCAGGACTCATTTGACGTCATGCCTGATGCCACCAAACCTCTATTTTTACGTTTTTAGCAAGTTTTTTCCTTCCACGAGTCAAGTATTATAACTAATAACTGTATCAATTTTTCATTTCTTGATGACTGTTGCCATGCGTACCCTTGTCAATGAGGTAGGAGGCAAGCACGTTATTATATTGTTCAAAAATGTGAATTATTATTAAATTTTAACTGYTTTAGACTTCAACTTGAACAAAATTATACAATTAGACACGAGGATATAGCATGACGTATGTTCTATAATAATATTGTTTCACCTTTTTTTATTAAGATTTTGAATAGTTTTTGCGAGACAAATATGATTGAAAATGATGAATTTTAATAAAAAATCTATTCTATTCACAGTTGAAAAAAATAATTTTTATTTTTCTTCTTTAAAAGGGATTACTCAACGTCATGATTAATTCATATTCAATTATTTACGAAGTTTGAACTCAGATAATCGATGATTTATTATGAAAATCTCAAATGATGAATTTTTCTCTCTTATCGATCGATTAATAAYAARGAATAYTRTATTATTTATRAGTATTTTCATAACCAAATGAATATTTATTATTGAGGGAACTMTTTTTAATTTRTAATAAAATTTGTGGAAACTTTTATTGAGTGTGAATCTACCCCTAACAAAACATAATTCTTCCTTCCAAATGTAACAGAATGAATATTCTTCGGCTCTGTCCCTCTCTGGAAGCCTGTGTAGCTTTCATTTTCTCCATACTTGTAAAATGAAAAACCAAAGAGCCGCCGCCACGAATGGACAGGCAACTCTTTTCTACCGCGTGTTTGCTCCTATTTGTCTTATTCTCCCTTCGACAACATTAACGTGGACAATTTACGTACCTCACATTTAATGTAAAAGTTTATGAAGATTCAAAGTTACCTAAGATTAAAGAGAAAATTTAATAATGCTATACAATACCTATCTCTTTATCGTTGACATGAAAACTGGGACATTGTTTGCTAGGATTCGCAGCATTCGAATTAATTAAGGACTTGTTATGTCAACGAGCTTTTGTCACAACCTCACAAACATTAGATTTCCGTCATTAATTGCCCATTGAATAAATACTATCTCATTTAATTTATTCTCATATTGTGCTTATCTTATAAGCTATGTTATAAATACCAATAAATAATACTTTTGCAGCTCACTAGCGGCAAAAAGAAAAACTGCAAATATCAAGGTTATATGTAGCACGGTTTTAGAGGAAAAAATAAATTATCTTTTTCTTATCATATACTCAAAATATATGTGGCTTAAATTATTAAAATTTAATTATTTTTTTAAAATAACATGTATTTTGTTAAGAGCAAGAGAGTTAATGACAAAATTGATCAATGAGAAGAGGGACTGTGCTTGACATTTAAACAGTATTATCTTACTCGTTTTATTTTAAAATTTTAGTCATTTTAAGAGTTCCTGACTCTTTGTGCACAGGAGCGAATTTAACTTTGCTTTAATTTTACCCGTCTCCKTGCAAAACTTCTATCTCATCACTAATGAAACTCAATCTTTGCACGAATCGAAGTTATCAAAAAATTTATTGATTTTAGACTTGTTTTCATAACTTTCTCTATTGTATTCTTGTGACTAAACTTCAGGAGATGATAAAAAGAAAAAAAAATTGATAATCTCAGACTTAAATGATCTGATAATTAGTTAGAACTCTGTGCAGGTCTATATATTGTAGATTTTTTGAGATTCACATAAATAGAAAAGAAAAAAAAAGCTTTATTTGGACCATTATTTTTATTAATTTTTCAAAATGTTGATAAGAATTTTAGCAATCACATTTCTTTTGGGGTTTATTTAGGAAATCTTCCAGTGTCAAAAGAGAAAGGAGGCACGTATGGGAACACATCCTGCGAACATCAAACTAGTTTCTTGATAAGGATTTTAATAATTGAATAGCGATTTTGGATTTTTTTATTTATATTATCATTCTAATTTAGTATAAAATTGACTTTCTAAAAATGATGAGATAGTAACCCAATTGGACATGGAAACTTTCAGACAAATATATCATCGGTCCAATTTATATTTGTATTTTGTAACTCGTAATGTATAAAAGACAAAAAAAAAAAAAAAAAGGAGGATTTTTAAAGAATACTACATAGAGACCATAGACTTTTATGGCTTACTCATACCCTCAGGAAGATAGCTTTTGTAGAAAAAGGAAAAAGGAAAGGCTTTAATAATTAAAAACTAATAAAAATAAAGCATATAATTGGGAATAAATAAAGCAAATACATTCCTTGGTTACAGTCCTGCAACCACAAGGGGTTTGGTCTCTTCTCTTTTCTTTTAATATTAATTCAGTAGTAAATTTGGCCCACTGCCTTGCCTGGTGAATGGCCTTCTAGCCGTCGGTCTTGCGCAAGAAAAAATAACCAAGAGCAATAGTCACGTCTGCCTAAAATACTTTGTCCTCTCTCGTGCTTCTGCTCGTATATAGGTACTGGAGCACTCTGGCCTGCTTCTTCAACAGAATACAATTTGGAGAACTCAACCTAGAAACCTTCGTCTTCAACATAGACTCCAAAGCTCCAGAGAAGCAGAGATGGCCCCAGCACAAAGTAATGGGACCTCAGAGGAGACTTCTGCTATTAAGTTTCCCAAGATAAAGTTTACGAAGCTGTTCATCAATGGCGAGTTCGTCGACTCTGTTTCAGGTTTTTATCTTCTGCATCTCTCCTTTCTTCCTTCTCATTTGCGTTTTTACTGTATGATGAATGATGAACACATAGATAGATGCCTATATGTGTTCATTTTGTGCATATATATCTACAAAAGGTTTAATCTTCTGTCTCCCTCTTCCTTTGCTTCTCCTTTGTGTTTTTACTGTTTCATGGATGAAGAACACAGTGATGAAGAACATGTCCATTAATTTTCTCCTTTCCCAAAAATAGCCTTTTAGAATGATTCTTATTCTAGATAGACCAAAATAGCAGCAATAACCTTGGGTTTGTACTTTTCCAATCAAACCATATGTTTTTTCTTTTTTTAATGGAAAAGCAAAACTAAGGAACTATGCCAAATTTACTTCCATTCTTCTCGGACGGTGGGAATTTAGATCACTCCATTTCTGATGGGGTGGGCTCTTTCTCTCACAAAAGCAGCGGGTTCCACCAGTTTTGGCTTTGTGAATCTGGACGAAGAAGAGGGATCCTTTGCTAGTTTTCATTTGCCACTGAGTAGACAGGGAAGTTCAGCTTGAACACGATTCCTAATTATTGATTCTCGGTGCTGCATTGCATATTCTGTAGTTACAACAATAACCTTGATCAAGACCATTCTGATTCCCTTTTTTTCCCCTCCCCCCCGCCCCCCAAATAATATTGGGACTAACAACAACTACCCTTTGAATACTACTTGGCAAAACCATCCGGGTTGTGTAAGAATGTTTTGCCAGATTTAGATTATGATGGTGACGTGCACGAATGATCAAAAGCCGAAGTCTTGACGTTGCAACTGCATTTGAATGATGAGGAACTATATTCTGCTACTTGAAGCTCAAGATAAATCTTCAAATGGATGCAGCAACTTTTATTTTTTAAAATTTTYTCTGCACAGGACGGACATTTGAGACAATCGATCCCAGAACAGGGGAAGTGACTGCCAAGATTGCAGAAGGAGACAAAGAAGATATTGATTTGGCCGTCAAAGCTGCCCGTGATGCTTTTGACGATGGACCATGGCCCCGTTTACCCGGATGGGTAAGACCTGATAATCCATTTCAAATTCTTTGATTATGTTTTCTTTGGTTGAAAACGTCATATATGAGCTAGTGTTTCACATGGAGTTGAATTATCAAAAGGAATATAAAATATCTTCAAGACAGTGGTTAATCGAGAATAGCGACATAACCAATCGGATTAAAAAGATTATTCTATTATTGCCGATGAAGTGGCCAGGAAAGTTGACAGACGTTTCCATTAAATTCTATGATAATAAAGATTATATTTGAAAATGAAAATAATTCCTTGGTGCTTTTCAATAGAAAAGCTGAAGAATCGAGCAATTTGAGCTACAGTTCATGCACTTGAGCAAGACAGTCATCTCGAGCACGATCCGCTTCATGTGTTTCTACCAATCATTTCTGATTTTGACAACTGAAATGTGTTCCATTCCCTCCTGTAATCTTGTCCCTGTTAAGTATTTACTCATTCACTCTCTTCTTGGGCCAGTAAATTTTGGAACTTAATGTTCAGTGAATGTTTGGACTATTTGTCACATAAAAACGCGAAACGAATGTGCATTTAGATGGTCAATCATCGTACTTCTACCTGAACTTGGGAATTTCTGATCATTAATTTACGACGACTGGAGCATTGTAGTTCTCCACTCATTCAATGTAATTTTTGTTCGTCCTGGGTCACTATTAGGAGAGGCGAAAGGTAATGCTGAAATTCGCGGACTTGATTGATGAAAACAGTGAAGAATTAGCTGCCTTGGATACAATTGATGCTGGAAAATTGTTTTTCCTTGGCAAGATCATGGATGTTCCTGCAGCTGCAGAAACCATCCGTTACTATGCAGGTGCAGCAGATAAAATTCATGGGGAGACTCTCAAAATGTCGAGGGACCTGCAAGCGTACACACTCCATGAGCCGGTTGGTGTGGTTGGACACATCATTCCCTGGAATTTTCCAAGTCAAATGTTTGTCACGAAGGTTGGCCCTGCATTGGCTGCCGGCTGTACGATGGTTGTCAAACCTGCTGAACAAACGCCTCTTTCGGCTCTCTATTATGCTCATTTAGCAAAGCTGGTAAGCTTTCATTTCCTGCATATCTTCAATTTCTGTCCGACATCAATCTTTTCACCAAATTTTAGTAGTTGCAACTTAAAATTCTGGTGTTGGTAAATGTTGCAACAGGCTGGTGTCCCCGATGGAGTGATCAATGTAGTACCAGGATTCGGACATTCAGCTGGCGCTGCTGTTAGCGCGCATATGGACATCGATATGGTAATTTTGCTGCCTAGCTAGAGCTATTCACGCTTCAGAGTTAGAGGACTACATTTAGAGTGATAAGGGAAAAATTTTCAACTGCTGATTTTTAATGATTCAATTTTATCTTGTCCAGGTAAGTTTTACAGGGTCTACGGACGTTGGACGTCTTGTAATGCAGGCTGCAGCATTAAGCAACTTGAAACCTGTGTGTCTGGAACTGGGAGGCAAGTCTCCTTTTATAGTTTTTGATGATGTGGATGTGGACAAAGTTGCAGATCTTGCCGTTCAGGGATCATTTTATAACAAGGTAATGTAATTCTCTGTCTTCTTTTCCAACCATCAGCTACTTCATCTAAGATATCAATGTGCTGCGGTTCTTATGAAAATTCCAGGGAGAAATATGTGTAGCTGGCTCTCGCGTATTTGTTCAAGAAGGGATTTATGATAACTTTCTGAAAAAGCTGAAGGAGAAGGCAAAGAATTGGGTGGTTGGCGATCCTTTTGATCCCACTGTTCATTATGGACCCCAAGTATGCAATTCCACTCGATATGTTCAACTATAAGCAAAATTTTGATCGTTATACTATTATTGTTCTCTAATTATCAGGAGATGTTTGTTTCCTTGTAAATTTGCTTCTGAACCCTTTTTCCTCAGACATTACATGCCTAACTCTGATACAGGTCGACAAGAAACAGCACGAGAGAATACTTTCATACATCGAGCATGGCAAGAAAGAAGGTGCCACGTTATTGACTGGTGGTAAGGCTTGTGACCGGAAGGGCTATTACGTTGAGCCTACAATATTCGCCGATGTCAAGGTAAAACATCTAAATTGACAGCTTTCTAGCCTCAGACTGCGTGGCATTTGTGCACAACTCATCGTCGTTTTTCCCACAGGATGACATGACCATTGCAAAGGAAGAAATATTCGGGCCTGTTATGTCAGTACTGAAATTCAAGTAAGTCACTAATTTAGTAACCTATAGTTTGATCTCTTTCACCTTCTTCTTCACCTTTTCAGAATCAACAATYTTTAATATGTCGTTATCACATGCAGGACTGTCGAAGAGGTGATCAAAAGAGCAAATGCATCAAAATACGGACTAGCTGCAGGCATTATGACCAATGACTTGAACATCGCAAACACAGTTTCAAGATCAATCCGTGCAGGTGCTATTTGGATCAATTGCTATTTTGCTTTCGACAAAGATAGCCCCTATGGAGGGTACAAACAGAGTGGTTTTGGCAGAGATCTGGGAATGGATGGCCTTAAGAAGTATCTTCAAGTCAAATCCGTTGCAACTCCCATATACAACTCCCCTTGGCTTTGAATACAAAGCATCTTCAATTTGAATCCCTTGCGACTCTCATATGCAGTTCGCCTTGGCTTTCAATGTATACGTGAACCTCTCCTACAAGATGCGAAAGAGACAAATATTATACTTTGGTTATCATCTCCATCAGCTTGAAGATGATCCTTTTATTCTCCTGTACATTCAGTTCTTGAATAATTTGTGGTATAATATCTTGAAACTTTATCTTTTCCCGAATTTTTAACTGTCCATGTCAAGAGTAACCCCTCATTGCTGCTGTGGGACAGCTCCAGGGTGCAGATAACGCCCTGACTTCTCCCTAAATTTCCAGGGGCAGAGTTTTTCCGCTCCTACTTTAAGCACTAAATGGAGGACTGGTCTCTCCTAGACTCGGCTTTGTATCAAACAAATGTTGCAAAGCAGAAACAAGTGACAAACTTTTCTTCAGCATTACTCCAGCCAATTCTTCTCACGGTTTACTTTAAATTAAGAATCGTCTCAGTTCAAGCCATGAATCTGCTGATTTTTCGAGTTCCAATCTTTGAGTGATTCGAACTGAACCAGCCCCAACCTACAAATCATTGAAGAACTAATACTATAAGATCTCTATTACACCCTCAATCCCTCTAATCGGTTACATTCCATTGGCCCGCGTTGAATTAATGTCACCGGGATGAGGCAGAGCAATTCCACAGACTGTCAATTTGAATGTAAGGCTGTAATCCGAAAATTTTGATAGGACTGCTGGCAGGATGATTTTTGCAACTAAGAGGCAAAGAAGCAATTGAAGGCTAAAGTTCATCATTAGAGATAGCAGACAAGTTTCCATTCCCATAAACATCCAAGTGTTGTGTTTTTTACAGAATACAAACAAGCATCAGTTCATACTAAAACAACACATCACATATTGACAAAACAGGATGACCATTGTTCAACCAATGCCACTTATTCTCGCTCGTTTCCTCGACCGGTTGGCCGCTGCATCCACGATAGAGTCRTTGATTTTGCAGCGTCCATCATTTGTGCTTCAAACCTCGAAGCTTGACACCCAAGACCTTCTCCATCTTAGCTAAGATAGCCTGGTTAGGCACAGCCTTCCCGTTCTCGTACTCTTGAACCACCTGAGGCCGCTCATTGATTTGCTTAGCCAGATCAGCTTGGCTCATCTTTTTTTCAATCCTCGCCTTCTGTATTGCGTGCCTCACCTCAGTGGAAACCCGGTCCAAAGCAGCCGGCTCTGCTGCCTCTTCCAACTTTCGAGGATTCACAGCAGTCGAAGTCACCTTCTTGTTGGATCCTGCATCAAATTTCTTGATGGTCTGAACCTGTGCCCCTGTCCTTAAGGCCTGGTTCACAGCTTTAGGGTCTCTGAGGCCTTGGGCCTTGGCTCTTGGCTTCTGCAGCACCACTGGCTCCCATTCCTGCTTTATCGCACCTGGATTCCTGCTAGGCATATTCGATACTGCTTTGATCGATCTTTCAGAATTGATCAAGATCAGAAAACTGATTGTATTCTTGCCTCCAATCWGTYWCTACAGATGCGCCTTGGTGTGCGATTTTAATAGGGAGTGTGAATCTGGAAGGTTCCACTAAAGAGAGAGATGAGGTGTGCTATTAGAAAGGCAGCGTACTTCGGCTCTGGAAGGTTCTCCAGTGGTTGCCACGGATGATGGTGTTAGAAATTTCAGCTATCAGATTGGTGACATGGCGGACACTATTTGTTMTAATAGTGCCACGTTGGAACCTATAGACTTGGAACCTACGCAAAGGAACTTTGACTTTGTAATCTGTCAATTTTTRCCCTTTCCGTTTGAGAACTCGATTGTAATGAGCAAAGGTGCTCCAAATAGTCTATGGTTTAAAAGTATTTACAGACTATCGTTACTTAACGATGTTAATTACTCAATGTGGAAAGGTAGATCGATCATTTTAAATGCTGCATTTCTGCACAGGAATTTCGATTGAAGTTTTACTTGCTCAAAGAAAAAATGAAAAGGTAAGAAAAATATTTCTTATTACTTGACTAAGATGATGATTCCAAATGAATTAAAATATTCACCAATAAAAAATTTGTATTTGACATTCATCTTTGCAATATTTGAAGGTGATGTCTTGACTTATTAATTCATTTTAACCCAACAATGTCAAACAATGTTATTGATAATTAATCAAGTTCTTAACATTTACAAAGTAAAGAAGCTCGAATTGCTTCATTATGCAAGACAAATGATGTGGTGGTTGGGTTGCATAACTAAAGAACACGTGCCAAGAAATAAGAATAGGCAGGTTGATGCTTAGCAAAACTTGCTCTTTTTACTCCTTGTCAGATTCATGAAATTAAATATCAATTCGTTAAAATTGGGTAATACCTCCTTTATTGGAAAATAAAGATAAGACGATGAAGGAGAAGAAGTAGATTGCACAATTAATGCTATTTCTACTTATTACCTAAGCTAGAGTATTCTGCCTGAAGAATCGCATAGGAAAAGCGACATTTAGCGTCAAGCTCCACGGTTTGTCTACTCCAGCCATACTCTCTATAGACGTTCATTTGAAGGAGTATTCTTATATTGTTTAGGAGAAAATGTTACAAAAGCATTGGAATAAGTCGATTGTAGTGTTTGTGGAGCTCATCATTCTGTMCCTAAACTCCATTTTCGAATTAAAAGGATGAGATATATTATTGGCCTATAATGGTAAAGGCTTGCTCGGAACGCGCTCATAGATGTCAAGCTTGTCAATTTCATACAAATTACATCGAACGATCACATCTTGGCCATTTGATGCTTGGGGACATAATATAGTTGGACTATTACTAAAATCATGCGCTGGATATGTGTTAATCCTCGCAATAACAGATTATTTTTCAAAATGGACTGAAGCTGTGGTACTGAGGGAAGTAAAAAAGGAGAATGTTGTGAAAAAACACTCACAATGGAAAGCCTTTTTGGAGTAAATTTTGTGAAAAATTCATTTTCAATCAATACAATTCTTCAATATAGTATGTCATTGCAATGAATTAGTCAAAGCATTTAACAATAATATTTACAACCTGTTGAGGAAAGCTATCCACAAGTAAAAAAGAGATTGACATCTAAAAATTGGAGAAAATCTCTGGGCATACCTTACAACATTTCAAACTCCAACACAAGCTACGAAATATGCACTATTTTATAGAGTCGAAGTAGTTCTTCCTCAACACCTTCATTAAGGATTAGTTGTCCAAGAAGGACTCATAGAAGAAGAAAATGCCCGCCTATGACTCAAAGAGTTAGAAGCACTCGATGAAAGAATGATAGAAGCACAACAATATTTGGAGTGCTATCAAACTCGCATCTCCAAGCTTCAATAAGAAAATTCCTACACTTCTTTCCAAGTTGGTAACATGGTGCTCGCGGTTCGAAGGCCAATTATATTTACTCAAAAGATAAAGAAGTTCACAATGAAATGGGATGGTCCATATGTTGTGCAGGTTGGTTCATACAAACTTGTTGACATTGATGGAGTTAAAGCATTACTATGCGTAAAAGAATGTGCTCCTCAACTGCACGAGTTTAAACTGCAAGTGCTCCTAACATGTACGAGCTAAAACTACGAAAACTACCACTAAAGATGTAGCATGTGGTGAAACTACTAAAACAACCTAACGTGTCCAAATTGGTAAAAATAGATACTCCTGACCTGCTTGAGTATAAACTGTGTATGATCCTTTTCTATGAAATCATTTTTCACACTTTTGAACTACATTTTGAATTGATTCCCTCTTTGGGATACATAGGCAGTTTGGAAGGAAATTTATGAGTTTAGGCATAACAAAATAAACCAAACATTCTTTTTTAAAGTTTGCAAAGAAAGGAAAAGAAAGGAAAAAGAGCAATGGAAAGAATTGTTAACTTTATTCATTTATTGTACATACATAAAGAAATAAGTAGGGGCAAGGGATATAGTTCACTTAAATAATGAACTTAAAGTCAATCAACTCTTGTTTGCTTGCTTCAAGAWGCTCTCTCATGTTTTCGAAGTTCTTCATGCTTCATTGGATTAAAATGTAGTGGGATCGATTGACTTGCACCTTTTTTTTTTTTTTTTTTAACTCATTTAGGCCTTTATGGATGCACGTGGAGACTTCTTGCTAATGTCTTTCCATGATATTTAGCTGGACGTGAAATTTCTTCTTCTTTTCCTCAATGTTGTTAAATTCTCCTTGTAAATCATCAACCCTAGTAGATGTCATTTGTTCTCTTATCTCAAGTTTCGCAAGTTGTGATTTGTCCTTAGAAAGAGACTGAAGATGTACTTCCTTAGTCATCAWMCCACATGTTGTAGACCTTGAAGAATCCTATCTTTGAGTTTTCTAAAAAAGATAAACCAAATATTTCCCGAAGCCGAAAAGATAAATAGGATCCATCTTCTTCATTTCTTCAAAAATTATGAACACATCCCCTTCGATAGCAGATATGGACTCGGTTGGAGTTCGAGCAAGCATGCTTGCAATTTGCCCCCACATAAATTGAAGATACTAAAGCTGGCCAGCCTTTATAACATAAACTCCATGGAACTCGAAAATAGCTACAGCAATAGGTTGCTTCTGAGAGAAGATTTCCTTTCTACTAGATGAACAAGAGGATTGACCGCTCGTCTCCTAAGGTATTCTAGTCGACTACTCAATAGTTTTGCTAATGAATGGCTAATCAAGAATAGGGGATTAAGTAGTGTCATCATCATTCCTACATAAGTCAATTTGAGGTAACCTATTAACAACTATGTCAGTAAAGATGGGAGGGCTTCATCCATGTGTGAAGAATCTTCAAGTGCTCCTAACTAAGAAATTGGAGGATTAGAAGAGGCCTAAAATTAAAAATATGTATTAAACTGATATATTTACATGGATCGCTAAGGCCTCAAGAGACAAAGTTGAACTTGATACTCCCTTTAAATAGATGGAAAAAGTAGTAGCAATAAGCAATCTTTTCTTCTTTTTCGAAGAACAATCCCATGGGCAACTTCGATCAACATCACTCATTGTGAAACTTTTACTAGATTGGGTCTTAATTTGTTAGCCAACTACAGAAGAACTCACGATAACTTTAGATTGAAGTTTCACTATGGAGATATGCAATAGTATCTTGCTTGTTTGATGAACTACAAGTTCTTTAGAAGGAGCACCAATATCACCAGTAGAGGAAATTTTCAAAGGACTTGAAGTTGCTAGATTTTTTCCCTTAGTGGTAGTTTTTGCAATTGCACTTAATCGAGAATACCACCAAGTATTGTACTCTTTGGTAGTGAGTGGCTTTGTCATCTTCGCTAGTAGTACCAGTAGASATTGCATCTTAAGACGGGTGGATGATTCCCATAATTGAGTCACATCCTCCAACATGTATGAATAGGACCTCTTCCTAAAATCACCAAGGATGTCTTCACAAAAATCAAATTGTATGTAGAATCTTTGCGGATTGTAAGGCTCTATCAAGTGAATAGTATCTTGTTGAAGGGTTAAAAAGTTAGAGTACAAATTGATAATAGAGACTCATTATGCGGCCGAGGTTGTTCAATGTCATTGGCCATACAATTACAGTTTATGAAAAAGGTTTCCACATGTTTGAAGGTGTCTTGTGCCTTAGAAAAAGTGAAATATTTGACCATATTTTCACCATGAAATTAACCATTAGTGTGATTGAGGCACAACAATTGCTTTCATAGTAAGTGTTAGATTATTATACAATCCACACATACACGTAATAAATCGGAAATGATGCTCGACACTCTTTCAGAAATAGAGAATAGGCAATTTTGCTCAAATCATTATAGATGCTCACCAAAACTGGTATAACAAGTGAGAATTTTTGCCCAAAAGCCATGAGACTTGCAACTTTGAAGACACCAGGACCAATGCGATCAATTTCTCTATCCAGGAGAATAAATTTGCAGATCCAGCAAGATAAAAATACAATCAAGTATGTTACTCCCCTAAAAACTTTGGAACATCAAGAATGTCAAAAGTTTTGCTTTTTCCCTCAAGTTCAATAGTTTTCAGACAAGTAGTCTTCACAATACTTGTTAGATTATGAGAAATCCTCGACTTTGCTGAAGTTYTCCTTCTATATTGTCTTGAAGGAGGCAATGCATATATAATTGACCCTTTCAAATAGAGCCGAATCCAATCATCAACGGAGACTCCATGCAGATCACCATTTGTAAATTTGTATAGAGCAAATAAAAGGAACTTATAACTTTAAGGAAGCAAGTAGTTCCCTTTATCATCCACTTTATAAAGTTCTTTGGCAGAAGAAATCACATAAAAAGAACTATGGATAAGAGACCACCACAYGTTCGTATGTCTCAAAGCAAGATTGATAGCTTATCAATCAGAGTATGCAATATATTCATTGAAGGACACCAAATCTCACAAAAGGCCTGRATAACATTTCTATAGCAATTATATGTGAACAAAGATGCATATATGACGTCATAAATTATTGAATCACGAAGAATTTTATGTTTTCAAGAATATCCTGAAGCCATTACCAATAATTCCTCATATATGTGGCCTCACCAAAATCAGAGGCTAGAAGTTTGGTCAAGGTTGAAATTTGTCAAAGGAAGACAAAAGTTTTTAGAGCCTACATAATGAGGTGAAGACAACAATAGTTGAACTTTTCGGGTTGATTTGATCTAAGACCAGTCAATTACTTCCTTGGTGGATATCGAAGGCCATATGGCAATGTGGAAAATTGCCTTAGAGGAAGGTTGATTTGTAATAGACAATGTTAATGCCGCCAATGAGCATCCAAGGACAGAGGATTAGTCGAAGACCCCCTAKGATAGTCTGAAATAAAGATATGTGGATTCGGCTTTTCAAGATCCTCGACTTCCATGATCTCCAAAGTAGAAGYTGGCCAAGGCTAGAAATTGAAGCCCCCCCCTCCCACCTTGCGAGATGTGGCTTGACATTGAAGCCTATCTTTGCCAAGTAAGTGCTCCAAGAAGATGACCGTGGCTTGAGATCGAAGCCTTCGTCACTTCAAGTAATCGTTGTTGCCCCGAAGAAACTCAAAGGTATGAACCTTCAAGGATATTCTATTGAAATAATAATAATAATCATATGAGTGATCCAAAAAGAGAAGGAAAAGCATGATTCAAAAAGGGAAGAGTGCATTAAGTCTTAAGAAAAAAGAAAAACTTAGCAAAAAATTAAAAAAGCGTTAGCCAAAAAAAGAAGTAGCAAAGGATGTGCTGGAAAAAAAAAAAAAAAGAAGAAGAGAATAGCTCATATAACCAGATGCTACATCAGTCAAATTGTCATGCATGCTATATCAATCATATGACGACATGAAAATAAAGCCATAAGCTGGTTGCRGGCTGACTAAGAATAGTATATATGGAAGGGATCCCCATAATTCCTCAAACTCGAGAAGTTAGAGAGATTTTAAGTGGGGAGCTACATGCAAGATAAATTGGCCAAATTAAAAATTGGTTTCCTCAACTAGACATTGGAGAAATGATGTGTTTGAAGCACCAGATTTGTCAAGAAAATTTTGCACATCATATAGGCATCAAATATGCACGTTGTCATGTGTAGTTGAAAGGAAAACAAAAACAAAAAAAATTGAAGAAATAGATTGTTCATGAATAATAAAAGCAAACTACTTCAAGGAATCCTCCACTACGTTGATATGCATAAGACGAAGTATTATGGCACAACCAAACAGTTTTGCATTATGCAAGTTATAAATATAGAAAGTTTAGTGAAATTAGAAGGTAAATAGACAGTCTACAACAAAATTGTGAATTTATAGGTGCAACAATATATTGACATACAAGACAAG